>CM076583.1:159440607-159713027 GCA_034641835.2 Pinus albicaulis | reverse complement strand
CCATCCAATAGTTCCTGAGTTTGGCCAATGCATGTGTTAGTATGAATCCTTTGTCGAAGTGTACGAAAAAGGACCACTTTAGCAACACATAACTAATAGCCCCAACAACAAAAGTGGCTGCCAATATCTTCAGATCTGTAGTTAGTTGATCAACAAAAGCGCTGCAAAAAACCAGATCTATGCATGGAAAGACATTAAGCAGTAAAAATAAGGGTTTGCTCCATATACCAATAGACAAGACAAGAACAATTTTTGAAAGAATTTTTGTATTAATCGGGCACCTGGGAGGAAAAAAAGAAGGCGTATCCAATTCTCCTCAGTGGGATGGGTTCTTGGAAGTCCTCAGCACTTCAGATCTAAAATCTCTCTCTCTTGTTTGTGTAGAAAACCCACACAAAGAATGGAACTCAAAGGGAGCTCACACAACAAAATGGCAGAAAATGGTGACCAAGTGTATAGATCCAGAGTGATCTAATAGGCAACAAAAGGTGAAGAATGGTAGGAAAAACCCTCCTATTTATAACAAAATATTGGGTCATTCTAGATCTTGGTGCATGATTAAAATAATGTTAACAAATCTAGATCCACCTTTTATGGAATATTTTATTATATTTGTTGGAGGGAAAAAGTATTTGACTTGGGTCAAATCCCTTTATTTGTTAATAATAAATAAATAAATGATTTATTTATCTTTTAAGGAAGTGGTTGAAGGATAATTAAATAAATAATGATTTATTTAATTATTTGTGGGTGATTTGGTCATATTTAACAAGGAATATTATCTAAATAAGATTTAAATAATTATTCCTAGAAACTAATAAGATAAATAAAGGTTTATCTAATTAATTTCTTTGTTTTGGGTTAAACATGACTAGGAATAATAATTAAATTATGGTTTAATTAATTATTCCATGAGGAAAATTAAACAAAATAGGTCTGTTTAATATTTCCTTTTGGGGTTTCCTGTTTAGACCATAAACAACCTAATAAATGTGGTTTATTAAGTTATTTAACATAGTAAAAGAAATTTTACTTAGGGTAAAATTGGTCTTACATGGTGTACTTGGGTCCATCTAATGATAATAGGTTAGATGACCAAAAAATGGTGTAACAGATTTCCCCCCAGCGTGCGAGTGTTAGGAGCAAATCGTATGATCGAAGTACGTTGTAAGAACTCAATCACCAGACATCAAGAGGGAAGTCAGAGAGAGAAATTTAGGTAGACGAGTGTGCTGAAGAACTAGACCCTGAGGAGACGAGACTCGCAGGTTCAACAAGTTTCTTTTTATGAGAGGGTACCTGTGCTAAAGGCGGCGGGGGAGGCATACCTATGCCCGCCGAGACAAAGTACAAAAGAATAGTGTGTCCAGTAAACAAGGGACCGAACCATAAAGTACAACCGACATAAACATGAGCCAGATAATAATACAATGAGGAATCCCACATACATGTTGTGCCTGGGATAATAGCCAGGACTTATACAATAATATGTGAGTACATGAGATACAAATACAACCCAAATGCCCCCTATAAGTGGGGAAGGGCTCACAAAATCTGACTGATACATGCAAATCAAAGAGGCGCTGCAAGCGGCTAAGGCCGACATCATCAAATATATGGAGCTGCATCGAAGGCTACAATGAAGAGGTCATCCGGGCATGTGGGGGGCTACCTGCAGGGCCACCCCCTCACGAGGGCTGAGACATCTCACACACACCCGGGAGTCACCAATAGCTGCTACTGCATCACTGAACCATCAAGCATACGGATCTCGATCATGCTGAAAGGAGCTGGAATGGAGAAACAATCAAGTCAAAGGGTAATGAAAGATCCCTTTGCCTGATCCGAGGCACCGAACAAGAGTGGAAGCTAGAACCAAGGTACACCGCCCTCTAGACCTGGCTTCTGGAATGAATGAGCTGATGTCGACAGAAGGAGGTCCGCCATAGGTGAGGCAATGAGAGATCCTCAACTAAGGCATGAGAGAAAATAGTAGAGTGACGGACAGACTGACACTAATGATGATGGTGAAATGGAAGGGACTGAGTAGCGAATGGACGACTTCCCTTGTTAGAGCATAAAGGGCATGAATGACATGGCAGCGACTGACGCAATATCATAAGGGATAGGAGACAGTGGGACTGAAGGCCATAATGTGCGACAGAAGAGAGAGACCAAGCAATGAAGGATGGAGGGCTATAACGGGGGACAAAGGGACTCGGGATAGACTCCATGAATGCGATGATGACTCAACTTGGATGCTCTAAACAAGGGCGACTCGATGGTGTTGCCACACAGTAAAGGCCCAATGGGGGACCATGAAAACATGAGTACAAGATGGTAACTCATGAAAAAAATCGACACGAACAAAGACAAGTAAGGGGGCAAAATGGTGCCCCAAGTACAAGTGTCGTAAGTGAAGAAATGCGATTTTAAGGAGAGGTGAAGTGACCCTTCTTGGAAAAAATGTGTCGTGGTGAAGTATCAAATCACCAAAAACTAATAGATACCCATTTGAGGGCTCGGTGAGAGCTTTCCAACGGTGCAGACGGTTTGTCAAACGGGGCTACGATATGGTCGCAGCAGGCGAAAGAAGAAACAAGGGTTCTCTTTTAATAAGGCAGTTTTCCCTCCAAATTCACTCATTTTCTAGTTTTGCTGTGGTGAATGTAGAGAGGAGAGAAGGCCCTAAATCTTGCAGCGAGTGTAGCGGACAAAGTGACCGTTGGAATCGAGATCCGTCAGTTGCAGGTAAGAGGCCTAACCTTACTCTTTCATTTTGATGGATTGAAAGTTCAGTTTAGGGCCCAAAATCTCAGTAACAGACCCTCCTTCATCTCAGCCGGCAATGCTTACCAATCCAAAAATATGTACTTGGGGAAGGTGCTCTGTGTGGAAAATCACACTGGTCTCTGCAATTGCTGCAAAATCGCGCACTGAGATGAAGGGGTTTTAGTGTTGTTTTATGGCTGAGAGTTGGGTATTTGTGTTTGGTTATGGTATTCCCGATCTGTATGATCACAAAGATGATGTTTTTGTGCAGGTATGGAAGATTTACGGGTTAACTGGAGAGAGAGAGACCTGGGTACATTACGGGCGAAAGTGCGCATCAGGCGTCCGTTGTGTGTTGGCTGTGTTTGGGTTTCGCCTGTGTGCTTGGAGAACCGAAGGAGAGAGGGAGAGCCTTGTTGGGCCCGATTATCGTCATCGGGATCCAGAAAGCATGAGGTCTTTAGAGGCAAAGGCCGTGATCGAACCGACGCCCAGATGTGTATTTCTCCCCGACGGTCTCCCGCTAATCGGGGATGGTGGGAAACACGCAGCCAGTGTTACCGCAGGGGTGGCATATCATGGAGTTTGTGGAGCGACATTGCCGACCGGGTCTCCAAGTCAAAGGGACTCGAATACCGATCGGGGACCTAGAGAGATTAGAGACCCGTGCGGTGGCCGCAGCGGTGCTGCAGATCTTGGGCAACCAGGCGCTCCATCACATCACTGGGGGGCAGATGATGATTATGGAGAGTGTGTTGAGTGGGACCTACTATGGGTGGGCCCAAATGATGTTGGTGTCGTTAAAACGACAGCTGTCACTCTGCAAGCGGCAAGTGAACCACGATTTCTCGTATGGGACTTTATTGTGCGCCTTCTTCTTTGAGAAGATCCCGACCTTACGACCTCATATACAGCTCCCAGATGGGGGCCCGAGAGAGCCTAGGATGCGCCGGTGGGGGCGACTACTGTGCAGAGGAGGAGGAGGGGCGGTCGGGCGAGTGTTTCGACCTGAGTTCTTTGCCCATTGGGATTAGATGTCGTTATACATAAACGACTATCCCTATAGTGGGATGAGTTATTGTGGGGATCCGGACCTACCACTTCCGCCTAGTCAAGTATGGGGGCCCGATGGTAAGTGATAAGTAACTATTCTTGTATGGGCATGTTAAAGTTATTGAATAGTAGATATGGTACTGATTCATGTACTTTGGTATGCATATATAGCTCCGATAAAACCGGCCGGATATATGGGACGCCCGGCAGCCTCTGGAGCTGCAGGGTCGAGTGGGTCGAGAGCAGCGCACAATGAGGATGTGGCCGCCCTTCTGGAGGACATCCGCCGTAGATGCGATACGTTGCTGACCGGAGTTTCAGAGCGCGGGTGGAAAGACTTAGACGACAATTACGTGGAGGCATGCATTGGTCTTCCCTCGGAATGGCGAGGTGTCATGCGGCGCATGGCGATGGCCAGTCAAGGCACACGTGATCTACGGGCTGCAAGGGCAGAGCCATTGGCTCGGGATCCGCCAGATAGTGAGTAGGTGCGGGGCATGTGGTGCCCCCTAGTGTGTATGTAGGGGCAGGTGGTGCCCCCATTTTTGAGTTTTTTGTAACATGCTATGGGCATGTCATATGTATCAGAGTAGATGGACTCTAAACACATGTTTTGCGACACATATTATGGATATGCATCGTTTTTAATGATTATGAATGTTATTGTCTTGTATGAAATGCGTGTGATAAATGCCAATCTAGAACATGGTTTGCAATACTATCTACATAGTGATTTTGTTCTCGAGGTACATGGTTGAAAGTTATAATTTCAAATTCACATATCAAGAGTTTCACTCGTAAATATCGTCTAAACAGCACAGGGTTATGCACACGATAAACACCATTTAGTTGCATGACAAGAAGTAGGGAATCCAAACGAACATGCAGATGGAGGATGCGATGAAGGAGGGCATCGGCTAAGAAACCACGCACTGCATCATATTCATCCTGATTGTTGGTGGCAGTACCAATGCAAACCCCGTTAGAGAGGACAAGGGCATGCAAGGGGGTGAAAATGGCCCAACCTGCCGAGGCTAGATTCCGGGAGTAACGACTTGCACCATCGGCGTAACCGATAAAGGGTGGGGACGGGAGGTCCTGCAGAATGGTGTCACAAGACAACAAATGGGGGGAGGAGATACAATGACGGCAGCGTGAGTGAACAGAAGACATCAAGCGGCAACTGCGGGAGGGAGTGCAATAAGCAGGATGGATATGGCTCATATACAAACTAGAGGGTGGTATATGAGGGCTATAGGAGGTATGGGGGGGACTCGGGCTGCAGAGGGCAACAGAGATACGGGTGGAGTGATCTCGTGTATGGGTAGAAAAGAGGGGGTCAAGCGAAACAACAGGGGAGGGTGCAGGGGGACTGGGCTCCAAGGGTCTCACAGAGGAGGATAGATAAAGAATGGTCGTAGTGGACTCTGTCATTTGAACATCAGGGGGGGGAATTTCGATGGGAGCGGGGGGATCCTCAGGCTGGCCCGAAGCATATTGCGCGAGTATGGGAGAGGCGGATTGATTTTGTTCAACCTCGTACTCTCGGACTACCTCTAAAGAGGCGCGGTAATGCGTCAGGTGAGGACAATGGTGGGAGTAATGGCCATGGACACCGCACAAAGCACAGGGTTTGTTGGTGCGGAGAGTCTTGGGGTTCTTGGTTACGGACGAAGAAGGAATGGAGGCTTCAGGGACCGTAGACTCGGGGAATGCGACTTTAACTAAGTGGAACACGAACACGGCACCAGACAAGCATGGGTATGGACCACGACATCACACAAGGCGGCACAGGTGAAGGAGGGGCCGCCACGGTGGTCTTGTCTTTGGGTGCCCCCTCGGCGAGCTTTACCTTTCCCCGGGAGCCGCCACGAGGAGAAGGGTCCTGGTGGGAGGCTGGGGGTACTGCAACAGAGGAAGCAAGGGGACCTGTAAGGAACCGGTCAAAGCCATGTAGGGTTTAGGGTGACCAGGAGGGGTAGCTGCTGGAGGATCAAGGTACCAGACGGGTATGCCCAAGGTCAGGTTAGGGGGAGAGAGGGTGGCCATGACGGGGACAAAATATACTCTGGGAGGGGGAGACAGGAAAGGGATCTGCCCAGCAGGGAAATGACCAGGAGGGACGGCTCCGAGATGGTTAAGGCCTAGGGGAACCGATCCAGGAGGATAAAGAGGTTCAGGGATACCAGCTGTAGGGGGAGGGCCAGAAGGAGGCGGTCCGGCTGGCGGAGATGAATGGCTAGGAGCGGGTTGTGGTGGGCGAGGTTGAGTCTGAGGTTGCTGACTAGCCTAAGCGGGTCGCTTAAGGGTAGCCCGAGATGATTGCATCATGCAAACATTTGACAAGCTGGGATCAGAGATATGAGGAGGGTGGAGACCAGGAAAAGTTCCAAGAAGGGAGGAATCTTTGTAGATGCCGGGGGAGACAATGGTCAAGGAATCGGTTTGCGATCTTATTGGCTATGTAAGAGATGGTCAGTTCTGGGAGGTCTCGAGACTATTACTCATGGTAAGACAAATGTCAATGGTCAGCCATTCCACTGAGGGAAAGATGATCTGCGAAACCGCGATGGGACAGCAAGACATGGCATAGGTAGTTTCGCCCTAACAGAAGTTGTAGTCTAGAGGGGCGCAATGACTTCGACATCAACGCAAACGGCCTTACCGGCAAGGGTGATAGGACAATTACGGAAAAGGCCAATGGGCTGGGAGGCGTGGCCGTCCCACGCTCGAAGGGTGATCGTGGAAGGGGCCAACTCAGGAGATCCGAGTTGCTTCCAAACCGAAGCGGACATCACACAAGTGGATGCCCCCTCATCAATTATACACCGAGAAACGTTGGCGTTCCAGATTTTGACTGGGATTTGGAAGGCGACGGAAGCAGGCAGGGGAGGATGGTCTGATTGATGGGCATCGAACACAATCATTTGCTCATCAGCAGGATCTACAGCGCCCACGGCAGATAGTAGAGCCTTCTTTTGGGAAGGGCACGACTGGAGGAGTTCCAGTGTGGAAATGGCAGCAGGAGATTGCGCCAAATCATCTACTATGCTATACGAATGAGCAGCTCGACCAGAAGCAGCATTTCGACGTAACGATCCTTTAGGAATCTTGGGATGGACCTCAAATTTGGGTTGAGGGATATGTAAGGGACCATTGGTTGTCGAAAGAGGCTCTGTAGAACCGGAAGAAGGGGACTCGGGGGCAGACTGAGCGGGAGGCTTGGGGTACTGGCGAGACCGAGTTTGAAGGTGAAGGTCGATGGTTGGGGAAGGATCAGAGTTCATCATAAGGATCTGGTAATCAGAGGAACCAGAAAGGGAAGGTGGAGTGGCGACCTGGCTGTCAGGCGGTTGGGTAGCCACGAATCCTTGCTGAGGGAAAGGATCGGTAAAAACAGCTGGTTGGGTAGTGGCCACATTAGGAGGAGCATGAGGGGAGGTGTGTTGTCCGCGCAATGTGGCTTGAGACTCCCACATCTGCCGCATCTGTGGTAAGAGGGGACAATCGTGGGTATAATGACCGTAAACACCGCAACACGAACAAGGTTTATTGGTGCGAAGAGGCCTGTCCGGCTTGGGCTGAGTGCCCTGTTGCTGGTTAGCAGTGTTAGGGTCAAAACCCTGAGGATTGGGTCCACGAGTACCAGGGGCAGATTGATTTGGATTGCCTCTCCGCCTTCTTTGAGAAGAAGGGGGATTAGTCGCGCCCTGCTGTGCAAATACTTGCCCTGGAGGGGGCTGTAGGTGCTGTTGCGGGTTTGGAGGAGGCAAGGGAGATGGAAGCGCATATGCTGGAGAAGCTGGCGCACCAGGCTGCGGATAAAGGTAATGGTTAGGTTGGGCAACATTGAGGTAAGTAGGAGGTTGGGCAAAAGGAGGAGGCATGCCGTATCCTGGATACATGCTACCGGGAGGGGGAAGAGTGCTAGAGGTGTTGGCCCCTCCCTGAGGGAGACCATAGCCCATAGGAGGTTGAGCATACGGATGAGAAAGGGCTCCAACGATACTGTCGGCGGAATGAGATGCCCCCGGGGCATTAGCGCCACCGGGCCTGGGGAGGTCAGGGAGGACGGTATAAACATAACCAGACTGAGCATAGATCAGGTCATATTTCAAGGCTATTTGGAGGGCGGCTTCTTCGGTTTGAGGGAAATGGGAGGCGACATATTTGCCAATGGGAGCTAAGAGAGAGTGAAGGAACCAGTCCATATAGACCCGATCTTCGAAGGGGGGAGCTCGACATAAGCTTCGTCTTCATCGCCATTCCTGGACATGAGTGGAAAGGCGGGTCGAATAGGTTTGCTTGAAAGAGGTCAAAAGCTCTGTACCAGTATCGTATCGGAGAGGGAGCTGGAAGTAAGATAAAAAGGCTTGGGCAATGGTTGTAAAGGTGGTATGGGAAGAGGTGGCTTGGTCAACATACCATTTAGAAGCTTCGCCGGTAAGCGTGCGTTGGAACAATCGAAGACGGATGGAGTCATCGGTAATGGAATTGGAGGAACACCACATGTGGAAAGATCGGACATGATTGGTTGGATCTTCTCCAGCAAGGCCTTCGAACTTAGGGATGTCAGAGGGGAGCTTGGTTGGCATAGCAGGCCAACCAACATCATGGCAAATAGGGTCATTGATCAACTGATTGAAATCAGGGAGGCTGAGGCCTGCGATGTACGACAGCAAGGGTATGGCCGAGGTAGCTCCTGTGGCGGTTCCGCTAGTGGTAGTTCCGGAATTAGGGCCGGGAGCACTGCTAGCGTTAGGCCCTGGACCAGACATAGTGAAGGTGACAGGGGGAGAACCAGAAGGAGAAGGAGAACCCAATGAATCAGAAGAGGAGTCAGAGTGCGGACTCGGAGGAGGACTAGCTCGATGACGGCGGGACGGAGCAGGTCAATCGACCGGAAACTGAGGGTGAAGGCTAAGAAGTCTCCGGGAAGTGCGCCTTGGGGGCGCAATGATGACAACACAAACACGGCACAAGGGGAAGAAGAACGACCACAAGGGCAAGGAGGTGCAGAATCAAGTCGAAACAAGGGCAGATAGGTGCAGTGTCAATTGATTTTAAAGTCTTTGCCTGGCGGTGTAAACCAGGCTCTTCTTCGCTTAGGGTGAGTGTGTGGCATGCGTTAATTTTAATTTTTAAAACCCTTTTCATTTTGAGAGCAAGAGAAAAAGTGTGATGCGTAGCTGAAAATAAATCTGCAGAGAATAGTATATAATGTTGAAATAATAGAAAAATAACAGCTACTAGTGCATCGATTCAACCCAAGAAGGCGGGTCACTCAAAACTAATCTAAAAAAGGGAAAAAATATAGTCAAAACACACTTAAA
Source organism: Pinus albicaulis (assembly GCA_034641835.2). Taxonomy (NCBI): domain Eukaryota; kingdom Viridiplantae; phylum Streptophyta; class Pinopsida; order Pinales; family Pinaceae; genus Pinus; species Pinus albicaulis. The sequence continues at coordinate 159,703,869 of CM076583.1, read as the reverse complement.
AAGAGTCCAATAGATCTAGGGTCAAGAGGGATAGGGATCTAAAGGATAAAGCTGCTGAAAAGAGGTGCAGATCATAGCCAAGAGGTAGAGGCAAGGTGGCTGGAAAAAATGAGGAAATAAAAAAAAAGCAGAAGGGGCAAGGAGGAGGCCCTAAAATTACATCCAAAAAAATCTTCAGGAGGTGATTTGAGAGGTAGAAGAGCTGATTAAAAGGGATCTGAAAAGGAGGTAACAGATCTGGAAAAGGGGAGGCTGAAACTCTGAAAAATTAGACACCTGAAGCAGCTAAAACTCTTCCACCAAAAGTGGAGGGTACTAAAGCCCTAGGGGGCTAGGTTCCCACTTAGATGAGCAAAAAAGATCAAGAATAGGTCGAAACGGGCTGAGACAGAGGCTGGAAAACCTTGACAGAAGCTTTAGAAAAACCCAGAAAAATTGCAGAAAAACAGCTGAAAATTTGGCAGGTCGCAGGTTCTGACCTGTTTTCAGTGCAGGTCACAGAAAATGGGTAGAAAAGTGCGACCTGGAGGTCTAGGTCATAGTTTATGGGCTGAAAAGTGTGACCTAAAGCTCCGGGTGTCTCGGCGGCAGATTTCCGGAAAAGTTGTCATCTCAGTTGCGGCTGATGTCGCTTACCTGCGAAATAGGGCCAGAAACACACGGAAGTTAGAAATTTTAATGTTTTAGGGTTTTATGTGAGAAAACAACATAAAAATAGGGAAAAATAAAAATCTGAAAAGAAACCCTAGGGTTTGAAGTAGCTGGATATGTAGGAATATGAAAAACGACAGTGGTCATAATTTAAAACCCGTGTGGAGTCGCCATTTGTTAGTATGAATCCTTTGTCGAAGTGTACAAAAAAAGACCACTTTAGCTACACATAACTAATAGCCCTAACAACAAAATTGGCTGCCAATATCTTCAGATCTGCAGTTAGTTGATCAAGAAAAGAGCTGCAAAAAACCAGATCTATGCATAGAAAGACATTAAGCAGTAAAAAGAAGGGTTTGCTCCATATACCAATAGACAAGACAAGAACAATTTTTGAAAGAATTTTTGTATTAAGGGCACTTGGGAGGAAAACAAGAAGGCGTATCCAATTCTCCTCAATGGGATGGGTTCTTGGAAGTCCTCAGCACTTCAGATCTAGAATCTCTCTCTCTTGTTGGTGTAGAAAACTGAGACAAAGATAGAACTCAAAGGGAGCTCACACAACAAATAATGTAGAAAAATGTGACCAAGTGTATAGATCCAGAGTGATCTAATAGGCAACAAAAGGTGAGGAATGGTAGGGAAAACCCTCCTATTTATAACAAAATATTGGGTCATTTTAGATCTTGGTGCATGATTAAAATAATGTTAACCAAATCTAGATCCACCTTTTATGGAATATTTTATTATATTTGTTGGAGGGAAAAAGTATTTGGCTTGGGTCAAATCCCTTTATTTGTCAAAAATAAATAAATAAATGATTTATTTATATTTTTAAGGAAGTGGTTGAAAGATAATCAAATAAATAATGATTTATTTAATTATTTGTGGGTGATTTGGTCATATTTAATAAGGAATATTATCTAAATAAGATTTAAATAATTATTCCTAGAAAATAATAAGATAAATAAAGGTTTATCTAATTAATTTCTTTGTTTTTGGTTAAACATGACTAGGAATAATAATTAAATTATGGTTTAATTAATTATTCCATGAGGAAAATTAAACAAAATAGGTTTGTTTAATATTTCCTTTTGGGGTTTCCTGTTTAGACCATAAACAACCTAATAAATGTGGTTTATTAAGTTATTTTACATAGTGAAAGAAATTTTACTTAAGGTAAAATTGGTCTTACATGGTGTACGTGGGTCCATCTAATGATAATAGGTTAGATGACCAAAAAATGGTGTAACAATATATTCATCCAAATTTGGATATGTTGTGGGGTCCAGATATCATATTATGTTGGACTTGATGAGAAATGGAAAAGTGGTTGGTATGTTGTGGGCTGGATGTTATAATGTATGTTGGTGCTTTGGGTTATACCCAAAGTCTAACTTTTGAATAATTGAATTATTCACATGGTTCGAAGACATGATGTTTAAAAGGGGTGTTTACCAAGGTTATATATATTGATTCCCAATTCATGAAACGGGTTTTGATATATGGGTTGTAACCATAGGGTATAAGACAAGGAATAATGCTTCCACCTATAAAGTTGTATTATTTGGGTTTTGAACCAAAGTCAAAGTCAGGAATATAAAATTCCAAGGTGGGTATTTTATTATGGTTAATAGCCATAGGCTATGAAATGGGAATAATTTCTGATTATGAAGGTTACCCCTAACTGAGATTTATTTGGGGTTTTTAATTGAAAAGCACTTTATATGCAGATTGTGGGTTTTGCAGCCTTTGGCTACACCATTTTTGCTGAGAAAGCATAAAGCTAAAAACGTCACTATCATATTTTATGTATATTTCATGGATCATGAAACAATATCATAAAAAACTCTAATCCAAGAGCTCTCAATACAATATACAATTGTCTCACACTATCATGCGAAAATTGGCAAATACATGTGCCAATTTTCTGCCTCCTGACAGCCTGCCTCCACTGTGAAATCCCTGTTGATCACAATCCCTGAATGAATGAGATCCTAATTTCCTTGACTACGGAATCCTCATTCGCATCTCTAATGTGTGTATGGTTTCATGAGTGCACCCACTAATGTCACAACTGATAGTTAAAATATCCCTTTCACCTATCTCTCAACTGGTTCTCCATTGGATCTAACATGCATGTAGTTAACAATAGTAAATATTTAGTTGCATGTGAGACCACTACTTGTGAATTAATTAAATAATTAATCCAATAATATCTTACTAGTGTATGTTAAGTTATAACTAGAAAAACTGATTTTAACTCACTTAACTGAGTTAAACTACTTTACAACTCACATAACTACACATCCAACTCTGTTACAACTTCAAATCACTCAGTTACAACTAAGTCCACTTGCATGTCCCACCAACCAACCTTTGAACTTGAATTTCCCATAGCTAACTAGTTTTCCACTTCAGTTAACTATTTCCAAGTGCTCCATGAGAATATATTAATGTTTATTGTCCGACTATTATTAAGGGATAATAATAGTCGACATGCATCTATAAATAGACATGCGATCTATAAATAGACTTCGCACATACATTTAAAAATAGAACATCATATATAAATATAATTTTCTCACCATCTATAAATAGAATTCCACTATAAATAGAATTTTCTCATTCGTTCTAAAATTAGACTTACACCTAAAAATAGCCCGAGGCTCAATCCTAGTGTAGGTGCTTAATTTTCACTAGGATCATCATCTTGTTGAATCTCAACAAGGTTGGTGTGGACCTCAACGCGAATTCCAAAGCTTCATACCTTTGTCCCTCAATATATTTTTGCTCAAAATCCTCCAAGAACAAGACAACATTCCCTGTTCCATCATAAAATGGCAAGTCATGCACTTCCAATTTTACAGAGTGCAGAGATTTCGTAACCCTGTTACAACACTTAGTGGTTAATTCATGTAAGTGATTCTTCCAATGTTCCAACTCTTCATTGGAATCTGAAACAAATGAACTATCACATCCCAACATATTATACCATATCGGTGCGGTTAACCTAGTCTTCATCATGCATGGTGAGCATATAAATATTATCAATCACAACATATCCATACTCATGTTGAACATGCTCTATATAGTACGCACCTTCAGATGGATCAAATGGTACTACAACGTGGGTACCATCTTTTTCAAACACCATCTGCCTATTCTTCAGGCTTATTATAACAATCATGTCATTAGCCTAATCAAATCCTAACAGTGCAAGGTAAGGGTTACTATCATCCATGATCTCAATAACGTTGAAGTAAACCAGTATGCTTACACCCTCAATATCTACACTGACTCCTTGAAATAACCCCATAAGAATGATCTTCTATTATTTCGTCACCTCAGCTGAATTGGTGACCATTACAACTTTGGTTTTCCCATCCATTCCCATGTTTGCTTTGGAAAAAGATTGGCATCTGATCCTAGATATAGAATGAATTTATCCATTTCATATTCTCCAATATGCATGGTTAATCTCATCTCCCATCCAGTTCTCTTCTTATTATTATACACCTTATTTACTATGCATTTTTCCATTCGCAGCCCTTCTTTTCCAGTGCTGTTATCAATCAGCTCCTACAAGCCTTCTATAGACTTCTGGTCCCTTATCAGCTTCATGCACATCTGCAAGAAGGATGTTAAGATAGATGGATCAGCCTCATTTTCTTTAGCATTCTCTACAGGCGTATCCTTGAGCGGAAATAACTATCTCTGCACAGTTGTTGTTGCAGACTTAGGAGTCATAAATATCTTTTTTGCCTCCACAAATTTTCCATTCTTGCGTTGTACATCAAACCTAGTAGTCTTATTTTTTTCATTTCTCACCCATTTCTCTATTATAGGCCTCTACCTTTCTACACGATCTCTTCTAGTATTTATACCACTACATGTAATTATGTTAACCCTTGGGTCTCCTTAGCATGGTTTAGCCCTCATCATTTATATGTTCTGTGATAGCTATTGGTTGCGCTTCTCCTGCATTTTAGTTAAAAAAATGGGGAAATCCTCAGCTTCATGATCAAATTATTGACAATAATTATAGGACATAGCAGTAGGATTCGAGCAATCACGAGAAAAATGTCCAAGTCTTCCACAATTATAAAAAATGATCTTCCCTCGACCATGACCAGTGCTACCTCCTCGACCACACCCTTAGCCTAGGTAACCTCCTCACGTATCTAGTGAACTCGAAGCTTCGAGACCTTCTACCTACATTCTATATGCATCAAGAATATTTTGCTTCATTAGATCGTAGCTCTTACAATGTTGTTCGTCATGTCCCACCGAGCTACAAAAATTGCAGGACAATTGCTTCTGTGACATGACAAACTTCTGTAGCATGTGACAATAATCGGTGTAATTTTGACCTGCAACTTCGCAGATTCTACACCATACATTATGCCCTACAATTGGCCCTATGCTTTATACAGGATTTAATGGACTTGACATCCCAGCCCCTAAATAGTCTTTAAAAATATAGTGACCTTCTACTTTTCACTTGATGCACCATACCTCTGATCTCATTTATGGGTGAACCTCCTTTCCCTTCTTTAGATCCTAAAGGTCCATGTGCAGACTTTCCAACTGAGTATGAATCTATTGAACCCCTATGCTTGCATCAACAATTAATGAGGCTTCCAGCTTCATCGTTATCTCAAGTGCTTCAGACTAAGTGGAAACCTTTTGTTGCGATAATGGATATCTTAAATGCAGAAACAACACAACAATGTACCATTATCTAAGTTGTTCATATGGTATATTAAAGATAATCTGGCTTAGCAGTGTCTTAAATCTATATTCTACCTCTCACATAGTCTTAGTAGTCAAATTTTTAATTTCTTTGATTTATGTGGTACACTGGGACTGTGACTTGGGCTTCTTGAATTCGGCGTTCAACAAAACCTTTCTATCAACTAGTGAAGCATTTGCATTCATTTCCACATATTTCATGTACCAGGACAATGCTCTATCTTGCAGTGTTGTAAAAAATTACGATTTCTTCATATTGTCATCTATAACATTCTAGGAACTCCATATCACTTCCATTACTAACCAGAACTGTTCAGGATCATCTATTCCTTTGAACACATGCCTCTTTGGTGGCTGGGCCATGGTGAATGGGGGAGGTGGAGGTGGAGGTGGAGGGACATAATGAAACAGAGTGATGATGGTGGTGGAAGGTTGGTGGATTTCCTTAGTTCTTTGTTGACTTTTAGATCTTATCGACAGACTTTGAGGAGTAGCAGGGTTGCTTTCTACCCGTTTAGTCCCAAACATCATAATATAATATCTTTCAATATAAGTTCCCCAACTGGTTATGAACCTTTTACCACTTTGCGTAGCACTAGGTTCTCTCTCTTCACACATCATTCTGAGCGCAATTGTAGTATACCCTTTTCACACTATAACATTTTAATCCAAAACTTCAATGACTTCGGGTAGTTACCTCGTAGGCCTTTGAAAAAGTTGTGCTTTAATTTGCTATAAGACACAAAAGTGTTGATCGCGAACCGAGTAATGAACCCTCCAAGGATGTTATCAATCTAGTAATCATCAACCCTCATGATCTCATTATTAGTCTTTTTCAGCTTCTTAATCAGATATGGGGTACACAAAGTGGGCTTATGATTGAAATACCCCATCTGTGTAGCTAACCTTGATACCTACTCATGTATTTTGCTCAGAAATGATGCAAAGAAGCTCTCGTATTGATCTGTATAGATATGCTTATATAACCAGTGTTTAGTAGAGATGCACATAATTATGTTTTCTTGCACAAAAAACTTGTGTTCTCTCAGATCTACCTAATATTCAATCTCTTCCTTAGACAGATGCCATATCCATCTACCCCTCAGTTAGATTTTAGTCCTGGAAACATAACATTTTTTGGCTTTATGGGTCCCTAGACCCAAGTTCAAAGTGACTTGCGTAGTCCAAAAAAACCCACTATTACTGACCCTTTCAGCAACGATATTCTTGCACATATTGAAGTCTCACCGAAGGAAATATAGGGGGATGCTAGAACTAGGTTTCTACATCGAGAGGGATAGAGGAAAGTGGCTTTATGGATTTTCCTTCTCTACAGAGCTTCGCAGGTAAAATATAGTAATAACACTAGCATTGTTCAACACAACTATTGAAATTAATCACACACTACATGATCTTACTTGTTCATGCATTAAACAGAGTAAATAATCATAAACTAGACTATGTTATTCAGATATAGAATAAAACCATTATCAACATAGACATTCATAAAAATTAATTAAAAATAAAACACATCAATATAACTCGGATCTCTTCAAAAAAATTTCATTAATAGCCATATCCTTCTCATACATTCACTTTCTGCCCTACACACACAACTGTAGGGGTCTGTGCACACAGTTGCAGGGGTCTGTGTACACAACTGCAGTCTTCCTAAGGTCCCTATGCACACAGCTACAAGAGAATTTTATTCTAACCCAAAACACATACTCTAACTCACTCTTACATCCAAATACATCACATAAGACATATCATTCTATAATATTCCCAAATGGGAAATGCAGAAATATAGTGCAAAATGATGGAATAATAACGCAGATCATCATTTATAAAGAAAGAGGCCAATATGGACACCTTTCATAGGTCATTACAACAGCAAAATATGTGTAAACGATGGCCCATAATATGCGTAACAGGAAATACAAGCCTCCAATGAAGAAAATCCCTCAATATGAGGTGCTGCAACTATATTGAAAAGTAGGAAAACACTTACAATGTTATTTTATTGGATCTGCAAAAGAAGTAGATTATACATCAGATCTAGAGCTGATATGTGTCTCAAAATTTAGATTTGTATTAGATCCATGCACTATACAAGCTCCTCTAAAGAACCCCTCAAGGGTTTTCAGCAAAACACCAAGTACAAGATGTAGATCTGAGATTTAAAACTGTGAATCTATTGAAAAATATAGATCTGGAAAGTGTGGATGATCTGATCTAATCAATACAATAGCCTCCTCCAATAAATCCTCAAAGTGAAGGGAAGATCCCCATCACTAGAAAATCATCTCTCCAAATGGTGTGCTAAACCACCCTGCAACTCCTTCTACAGAAATAACACAGATCTGGAAGTAAAATTGTGCTATAGGGATCAAAATAAGGTTGGCCTAATGCCAAGATATAAAAATGAGCTCAAATCCCTCCAATACTGTCCTCCCAATGAAGTGGAAACCTCCTCCACTGAAAAGGAGCACTGAAATGGCCTAAATCTAGAGATCAAGTCTCCATTTGCGGCATCTTGCAAAAAAAACCAAACCCTCAACAGGATCTGCGCTATAGTTGAAAGAAGAAACTTGGCCTTAAGCCAGATAGTGCGAAATGTAGTGCAAGAATCCTCTAAGAGCTACTCAAGTGAAGAGGTGGGATTCTCAATCATGAAAACCCTATGCTAAACATCACTCTATCTCATCTAAACAACAAGAGAAAGATATATGTCTAAATAAACCATATATTCAGAAATATCATATACATCAACAACCTTCATATGGCTGCCATCCTCTTCCTTAAATAGAATATGAGCTTGCAAACCCTAAGCCCCATCCAAAAATATCACTACATTCACACAAGTCATCTCCATCTAAAACTGTGTTGTACTTCATTGATAGCCACTCCTCCATGACAACACTATAGATTTGGTCAAGGTTGACCCAGTCAAAGTGTTCCAGCCCCTTTCACACCAAGGCTGCTTCAATTAAGTAGCCAAGATTTGTCTCTTTCACATTTAGCATTGATTTATTCATTATTAAGGAGAAATATGGACCTCCTTTGCCCTCTTATTCCTTAAACAAAGCAATAAAACAAAAATGAATATTCCAATTATCTCATGACTAATTGGGAATATTACAGTCCTCCCTTCTCAAATGTTTCTTGTCCTCAAGCAACTGACAAGGTGAGTGCCACAACTCTTTCCTTCCTCCATTGGTGACACCAAAATGTAATAAGCTTCCTCTATAAGCTAAGTGTTCACAAATCCATCCCTTCATGAATTGCTCCTCCAATGTTCTCATGAGATGCAAGTAATCCATCCCATAAGGAGACAATAATTAAAATGAAACAAACATGGTTTTCCCAATTTTCTCCATAAAACATGTAGCATAAGGTACATGGATAATCTCCATCCCATAGGGCACATACATACCTCCCATCCTCCCTCCATACATTCCCACAAAAAGTACAATTACATCATCAAATGTATGGGATCAAAACTACATACATACAAATAGAAATTTGTGCATATGGAGGTAAGTGGTTTCAGATCATGATGTGGTAAGTGGTTTCCCCACCACTTACTTGCTGCTCAAGTCATCTCACTATGGATGAAAGTGTGTGATATGTTTGGTGACTTTGGAGTGCACCCATCATGATACAAAATCATCTTCCTTTGTCCTCCAAGGGAGTGGCCATGTTCAAAATTTTTTATGGCCCAAAGTTTGCCATGAATTTTATATGGTATAGTGCTCCTCCTTAGAGCTATGGCCTGCATAAACATAGTAAAAGGGTGCATATGCTCATCAAATAAAACAGTAGGTACACAAGCATATCTTTCACCAACATTCCTCCTTAAACAAATGGAGTGGTGCATAGATCTACCTCCCCTCTCAAAATAAGAAAGAGGTGGCTGAATTAACTCCTTTATAGAGTTATGTTGTTGTCCCAACTCCACAAGGTTCATGCATCTTTGAAAATGCTGATATAGTTCTCCTTCAACGCCCTTCCAAGTGTAGCTTCTCATGATGTAGTAGAATTTCATGGAATATGTGTGGCTGAAAAATAACTCCTCATAAGCTCTTTGCAGTAAATTCTCCTTGAGCTGGGAGGATCTAGATAAGAATATCCTACCATGATAATATATGACTCCTTCTTGAACTGAATAGCCCTCTTCATGTAGCTGGTCATCAAGTATCATGAATGTGTGAAGATCCTTGGATTAATCCACCAACAGTTCGGATTTCCAATATGGATCAATCTCCCATAGTGACGACACTGATGATCTATCAACATAAATGTATGTCATATGGCTGCTCTCCTCCTTAACATCTCTCATGCCAAAGGTACATGATGGAAGGTTGCTACTCCCTCCTTGCTACCCTCCTTGCATTTGTAGATGCTCCAATAAATATTGAGGCTTTTGAAAGTTAGTATCCCATGAGAGGCTATCTTCTATCCAATAACTCCTTGGTTCAATCAAAGCATGCATGTGTGGCCACCATCTTCTATCATGTATGGAAGATTTCCATCTAAGTGAGGTCATATTTTGAGTCTCCATAGCCAAGGAATGGTCTCCTTGTCCCTTGATGGTGTCATCCTCCAATCTTGCAGCATTTCTTCTCAGCGCAGTATAACATGAGAGAGTGGGTAATGGTGATAGTGGAAGATTATCTCCCTCCTCCTTGAACTCACCCAAGACTCTCAGCACTGTATTTTGGTCTTCTAATGCTCCCATCCTTCCTAGATATATGAATGAAGCATCAAGATGTGAGACATATTTTGCTAAATCTGAGTCGAATGGTCTCCCAAGTGGTTTACCACAAGATAATGATGACTCTTGGATCATTCTCATGTGCATAATAGATGTGATCATCATAGTCCTGCTTCCATTGTGAAAATTTATCTTTGTTTCTTGTGTGGAGGTTTCTTGACACTTGGGTATCACTCTTAAGAGTGCCTCTGATCGGAGAAATTTCTCCCTCCTCACCTCCAGGTGGTGGTGGATCATCTCCTGCTACTCCAGCGCTGTGACAACTCCCTAGTTCTTCTTCTTCTTCCTCCTTGTCATCTGAGAAGACCTCAATGTAATGTGCTTTTCCAGCTGCACATCTATGTCCAGGTGCCCAAGCTTTTTGGCATGTGAACCAAAGCTTCCTTCTTCTTAGATCTCTCCTGACATCATCATCAAGAGGTTTCTTGTATTGACTCTCCTTAGAAGGAGCAACCTTTTCTTCTTTTCCCTTTGATGGAAAAGAGGGCTTATGCTGAAATGTTGCCTTTGCTTTTGGCAAGGCATCTTGAAGGTCTCTAGCCCTTTCAATGGCATCATGTAGGGTAGTGGGCTTGGTAGACTTAACCAACCCATGAAGAGGTTCATCTAACCCATTAATGAACATGTACACCCTTCTTGTTGCAGACAAATCAGGAACCATAACAGAAAATATTAAAAATTCAGAGATGTAAGTTTCTACATTACCTAATTGTTTCAACTTTGCAAGGCTCATGAATGGTGCTTCTGGATCTCTTCTATAAAATATTTCCACCAACCTTCTAGTGAAATCTAAATAAGAAGTCACATTGGTATGACCCAATGTAGACAAGCCATGGAATCACTAGTCATGTGCTTCACCCTCAAGGTGTAGTGCCGCAATCTTAATGGCCTCCAATTTTGGAACCTTGTTCAATTGAAAGTAGATGTCAAGTTTTTCTACCCAATATTTGGAAATACACTTGGATGACCCATCAAAATTGGGTAAAAAGAATATGCCCATAGTGTGAAGTCGATCATGATGTTGAATGAATCCACCACTTCTATGATGATGCCTTGGTCTTCTATTGTCCTTTACTTGAAAAAACAACTAAAAACTCAAGTGATATTTGAACCTCTACTTTTGAGATTCATACTCCATAAAATAGTCTTCAAGGGATTCTTGCTCTTGAAACCCTTCATTTCCCACAACAAAAAATGTAGGCATGGTAGAGCATTGGGAAACTTGTGGTTGATGCACTGGTTGATTATTCCAGTGATGAGACATGTCAGAGCCTTCTCCATGATGAAATCCTTTAGGGGATTCCTTGAATTTTTCCATTTTCATCTCTTTGATCTCTCTAGCAATGTCTTGCATTGCTCTAAGAAGGATCTTAGGGAACTCCTTCTCTTCATCTTCACCTTCAGATAAAGGGGTTTTACCCTTGTCTTCTTTCTCATAAGTATAATCAAAATTTATGTGTCTTCTCTTTTGATACCTCTTCTCTCTGTCAGTAAGAGGTTCTCCTTCTTCAGATGACATATTGGCTTTTACAATGCACCGTCTGTGTGAAGATGATGCTCTGATACCACTGTAATATTCCCAAATGGGAAATGCAGAAATATAGTGCAAAATCATGGAACAATAATGCAGATCATCATTTATAAACCAAGAGGCCAATATAGAGACATTTCGTATGTCATTACAATAGCAAAATATGTGTAAAATATGACCCATAAGATGCATAACAGGAAATACAAGCCTCCAATGAAGAAAATCCCTCAATATGAGGTGCTGCAACTACATAGAAAAGTAGGAAAACCCTTACAACGTTAATTTATTGGATCTACAACAGAAATAGATAATACGTCATATCTATAGCTGATATGTGCCTCAAAATTTAGATCTATATCAGATCCATGCACTATAAAAGTTCCTCTAAAGAACCCCTTAAGGGTTTTCAACAAAACACCAAGTACAAGATGTAGATCTGAGATCTAAGACTGTAGATCTACTGAAAAATATAGATCTGGAAAGTGTGGTTGATATTGTTTGATCAATACGATAGCCTCGTCCAATATATCCTCAAAGTGAAGGGAATATCCCCATCACTAGAAAATCAACTCTCCAAATGGTGTGTTAAACCACCCTGCAAATCCTCCTACAGAAATAACACAGATCTAGAAGTAAAACTGCACTGTAGGGATCAAAATAAGGTTGGATGATGCCAAGATCTAAAAATGAGGTCAAAACCCTCTAATAATGTCCTCCCAATGAAGTGGAAACCTCCTCCACTAAAAAGGAGCACTGAAATGGCCTAGATCTAGAGATCTAGTCTCCACTTGCTGCAGCTTGCAAAAACAACCAAACGCTCAATAGGATCTGCACTATAGTTGAAAGAAGAAGCTTGGCCTTAAGATAGATAGTGGATAATGTAGTGCAAAACTCCTCTAAGAGCTACTCAATGGAAGAAGTTGGATTCCTGATCAGGAACACCCTGTGCTAAATAACACTCTATCTCAGCTAAATAGAAAGAGAAAGATATATGTCTAAATAGACCATATATTCAGAAATATCATATACATCAACAACCTTCATATGGCTACCATCCTCTTCCTTAAATAAAATATGAGCTTGCAAACCCTAAGCCCCATCCAAAAATATCACTACATTCACACAAGGCATCTCCATCTAAAACTGCGATGTACCTCATTGATGGCCACTCCTCCATGAAAATGTTGTAAATTTGGTCAAGGTTGACCTAGTCAAAGTGATCCAACCCCTTTCACACCAAGGCTGCTTCAATTAAGCTGCCAAGATTTGTCTCTTTCACATTTGTCATTGATTTATTCATTATTAAGGAGAAATGTGGACCTCCTTTGCCCTCTTATTCTTTAAACAAAGCAAGAAAAAAAAATGAATATTCCAATTAGCTCATGACTAATTGGGAATATTACACATTCAAGCCTATGCAACTCTCAATTAATTACTTATGAATTCTAACTAGACTCCTTATATATATTTGAAGATTACAATACCATGGTACAAAACCATGAGCGGAGCCCAGCGTTCACAAAAATTCCCATCCCATTACATAATAAGGGGATTTGACCCACCCTAAAGCCTAAGACCAAAAATATACTCCATGTTGTGTGCTTCGTTCCTCGGTATGTGGAGTATTTACTTTGCAGGGCATCCCAAATCAAACATTCTTCAACAACCCAAAGATTGTCCAATCATCAAAGTAAACCTCCAAAACGTTTTAGATATATTTCTTGAAAGTTATGACTACAAATCTAGAAAATATGGAAGGAGCATTCTTCAAACCAAAAGGCATCACGGTGTACTAGTAACAACCCCACTCTGTAGCAAAAGTTGTCTTATGTCTATCTTTTGGCTCAATGTGGATTTGATGGCAACCTAAAAATCCATCTGGGAAATAATAAGCCTCATATCCTCCTACATTGTTCAATACTTCGTGCATGAATGGTGTGGGAAAGGGTCCTACACACATGTGTCATTCAATTTCCTCAAGTCCACACATATTTTGATCTCACCCTTTGTCTTCTTTTCTTGAACTACCATAATACTTACCCATTCATATTCTTCGACCATTTCAATGATCATTTCCTTGATCATCTTTTCTAACTTCATCTTCACTTTTTCCTTATATTTCGGTTTCAACCTATAAGGTATTTTCTTTAAACAATGTAAACTAGGAAACAGGAACAATAAACTGAAAACAAGAACTCTAGCCAAAAAAACCTCAAAAACATAGAAAAAAAGCTCGAAAATGAAAAGTGTTGATGATAGAACACCAATTTTTTTTTTCTGGGGTAACTTTTCAAGATTTTTTAAACATGGTAGTGAAAACAAATTTTTTTGGTGCAAAAAACACCCTGAAAATAAAAAGTGTTGATGTTGGAGTACAACATTTTTTCTTCATGATAGATTTCAACATTTTGAAATAATGACATAAAAGATAAGATATCATGACTCCAAAAAATCTTAAAATTTCAAAAGAAAAAATGAAAACAAAAATTTAAAAAGAAATAAAAAAATTTAAACAATGAAAAAAACCATAAAACAAAACAAAAGTTAAAAATAACAATAAAAAGTAAATAAAAGCATATATTAGAAAAAAACATAAAATAAAAAAATGACTATATATATATATATATAAAAAACAAAAAAATAAAACATAAAAAAACCGTAATTAAAGAAAAAAAATCAAGGAAGGAAAAAAAATAAAAAAAGTATTTCTTATTGAATAATTAAAAAAAAACAAATAAAAAAAACATTAAAATAAATCAATAAACTATACATTAAAAAAACACATTTAAAAAAAAATTAAATTTTAAAATTTAAAAAATTAAAAAACTTAAAAATCAAACAATCAAAATCAAAATCAAAATAATAAAAATTAAAAAATAAAAAAAAATTAAAAAATAAAAAACATTAAAAAAATGAATTATAAAAAATATTTAAATAAATAAGAAAAAATAAAAAAAAAACATTAAAAAAAAACTAAGATATAAAAAAATAAAATAACAAACAATAACTATTAAAAAAATAATAATAATAAAATAAAACTAATTAAAAGTGATTAAAAAAATTAATAAATATAATTTTAAAAAAAAATTAAAAAAAATACAAATTCGATCCATTGGGCCATCGACAGGCTTAATCTGATTCTCAGACTCGACTTTAAGCTCGTTGGTGGCCCAAGGGGTCACCTGCTGTGGGCGAGCGAAGCTGCTCTGTCCACAGCAAGGGGCCCCTCAGGCCACTATCAACTCGAATCCAATTCTGAGAATTGGATCTGATTCTTAGAATCGAACTTGAGCCCTTGGTGGCTGACTTCCGTGGGTAGGCGACCACCAATGGCTCAAAATCTGATTCTGAAAATCAGATCTGATTCTCAGAATTGGATTTGAGCTATTGGTGGCTCGAGGACCCTCCTGCCGTAGGCGGGAGGAGCTGCAACCCCTGCCATGGGCGAGCGAAGCTGTTGCAACTCTGCCCACCCACGGTAGGCGGCACGAACGACTAAAATCCGATTCAAAGAATCATATCTGATTCATAGAATTGGATTTGAGTGATTGGTGGCTAGCTGCCAATTCTCATAATCAGATTTGAGTTGTGGGTAGCCTGAGGGGCCACCTTCCATGGGTGGAAAGAGATGTTGCAGCTTCGCCTGCCCACGATATCCCACCAATGACTCAACTCCTATTCTCAGAATCGAATTTGAGCTATTGGTGGTCCGATGGGTTGCCTACCATGGGCGGCAGAGTTGTTGCAGCTTTGTCCGCCCACTACAGCTGTGTTGGCCCATTGCAGGAGGCCTGTCGGGCCACAAACGACTCAAATATGATTCCGAGAACTAGATATGATTCTCAGAATTGGATCTGTAGAATCGGAGCTGCACAAACTCCGCCCGTCCATAGTAGGTGGTCCTTCGGGCCACCAGCAGCTTAAAGTCAATTCTTTGAGTCCGTTGGTGGCCTAAGGGGCCACATGTCGTGGGTGGGCGGAGCTACAACAACTTTGCCCGCCCATGGCATGTGGACCCTTGGGCCACCAACGGCTTAAGGGATGCCATAATTCATTTTTTATTTTATTTTTAATTTAATTTAGTTTATTTTATTCTATCTTTTAATTATATATGTTTAATATATATGTGTGTGTGTGTGTGTTATTTTTTAAAATTATATATGTTTTGTTAATATTTTTAATTTGTTTTATTAAGTTTTTTTAATACTTAAAATGTTATCTAAATCATTTTTCTAGAATTTTTATTATTGAAATGTCATCTTTTCTTATATAAAATTTGTTATTTTTCCAAAAAATATTATTCAAAATTTCCATAATTTGTATTTATTTAACATGTCCTTTTTAGCGAAAAATGTCTTAAAATTCGTACTTTTTTAATTATATCTATGTGCAAAATGTATATTTTTTGTCGAGTTTTTAAAATTATTGTTTTTTGGTGACAATTATTTTATGTGTATCGAAATATTAATTAACGATATATAAATATAAAAGAAATAATAACCTCAAAATATATATATATATATATATATATATATATATATATATATATATATATATTTGCAAAGGAAAGCAAAAAAAAACCTTTAAAAACCAAATATCTTAGGATGAAAAACATGAAGATGAATCAGACCACTTGAAAAATGGTTAAATAATCAACATTTAACAAAGATGGTCAAAATCTGCATGAAAATCTTCAACATTTCAAAAATATTTCCACACTTCATACATTATAAAATTTTAATTGTAAAAAATAAGCCCTCTAAAAAAGGGGGTTGATGCTGCATCGACACTTTTCAAAATTAGCATGAAAAATCGCTAACATTTTTTAAAAATTGTTCATACCTGATACATGAGAAATTTAAGTGTAAAAAAATGCTTAAAAAAAAAGTGTATTCTGAATCAACAATTTTCAAAATCAGATGATTTTTTTCTACCTAAAAAAAAGGTGTATTATGAATCAACACTTTTTAAAATCATTTTTTTTTTCTACCTAAAAAAAAATGTGTATTCTAAATCAATGTTAGCTCCCTATATTATTAGTGTAGTCCCTTATTGTTGTTAGTGTAGCACCCTTATTGATATTTTTGTACCCCTGTAGTTCCCGTGTTGTTATTATTATGCCTCGTAAAACTCCAATATTGTTATTGTTGTGTCCTTACATTATTATTGTTAGATCGGTTAGGATTATATTGTGACCCCATGGACTCCTATATATAGAAAGGAGGTTTTTTCATTTAAATCATCCAAGGATTTTTCATTTATGTAATGTAAGGGAGGTTTCCCCCTCGAAGTGGTTGATTTATAAGGCGTTGATCTCTCTTTTCTTCTATTTTTAGAGTTGGTTTCATAACATTTGGTATTAGAGCTTTGGATTCTAGGGTTTCGTTGCTTCAAACAAGTCATCGTGGAAATTTTGCTATTAAAAAATTTCTACGAAGCTTTAGAAGCTAAAAAAACCCACTTGCGAAGAAATCTTAATGAACTTCGTGTCAAAATTTTAGATCTTGGTTCACAATATGTTCAAAGATATGATCTGTAGAAGTTGGGGTTTTTGTAGGCTCCCGAATTTCATCTCAAAGAGGTGACCTTGGGAAAATATTCATAACTCTCTCTCTAAGCATCGAATTGGAATTCTATAAAAAATGGTCAAAAATACATGGACGACAGTTTATGTTGTATTAATTTTAGAGCTGAATGAGGAAACAATGATACATGGCATGCCATACAAGTTTTCTCTACTGAATCAATCCATAATTAGGTCATTACGGGAGATTAGGCATAAATTTGCCTTGAAGAATCTAAATCAGGTCAAACCTATGGAATTGGAAAGAAGATTCAAAGGGCTACTAAAGGACCAACGATAAAATCTCAGGGATCCAAAATTATAGAGATACATCAGTTTCAATATCGAGCTCCTCAAAAGCAAGAAAAAAGTGTGTATTTTTTTTTTCAAATTGCATAAGTCTTGTTTGAAAAATTAGTTTGAAGTGATTCCAAGGGAATATTGAAGCATATATATTAGTATTGGGTTCTAAAATGACCTCTAAAAATAGTTCAACACCCATTAACCCCTCATAAGGCTCTACTATGACTCATGAAGAGGAAGAAGTGCAACATGATATATCAAAATTATAACACCAACTGCACCAACTTTCACTCTCACAAAGAGAAATAAAAAATGAAATGGAAGTTTTGAAGAAAGGCATGGAAGCTAAGATGGATGGTTTGAAGAAATGCATGGAAGCTAATATGGATGATTTGAACAAAGGCGTGGAAGCTAATATGGATGGTTTGAAGAATGACATGAAAGCTAAGATAGATGAAACAATGAAAGACAACATGGAAGACATGAAGAATGATCTAAAAGTAGACATGAAAGGTTTAAAGGAAGGTTTGACAAAATTGATACAAAAAATGATTCCTAATGGACAAAAGGTAGTACAAGAAACTCATGATGAGAAAAAAAATAAATGTTAATCATGATTTCATAAACTCTAATGTTGGATTGAAGACCCACCATATTGCAAAGATCGATGTGAGGAAGTTTGATGGCAAGGATCCCGTAACATGGATACTACAAATGGAGCAATATTTTGATCTCCATAATATGAAAAACACACAAAAGGTATGCATTGCGACTTTAAATTTAGAAAAAAATACATTTGTATGGTATCGATGGCTTTTATCTCATAAAAAAATTGTCACTTGGTCAATTTTTACGGAGGAAATGATAGCAAATTATGAGGATATACAGAGAAACACCTTCTGTAGCCAATTGATAAATCTCGAACAAAAGGGTTCAATTGTGGAGCACATTGAGGAATTCAAAAAATTGAATATAAGGGTAACTGATATTCTAGAGGAAGACATGATTAATGTCTTCATAGGGGCTTTAAAGGATAACATCCAACATGAGGTTCGCCTTTGGGAACCTGATTCATTGGAGAAGGAATTCAGGTTGGCAAGAAAAATTTAAATTAAAATTTTGGCGAGAAGGAAACCTACCACTCACATCTATAAAGATGGAAGTGTTTCTACTCCTAGACTTACACAACGTACAAGGTTGACACTACAAAAATTGGAAGAAAAAATAGCAAAAGGGCTTTGCTACAGTTGTGATAGAAAATACACTAAAGGTCATAAGTGTGTTGAGAAGAAATTATTTGACACGGATTATGAATAGGAGGAAGAAAATGAACAAGAAACTTCAAAAGAAGAGTATATACACTAGGAACCAACCCTAGAGACAGAAGACATGAGTCTGACCATATCCTGTAATGCATTGGCAGGAATTACCACTCCTAAAACTCTCATGATAGAAGGACATATCAAGAAGAAAAATGTAATACTGTTGATTGATTCAGGTAATACCCATAATTTTATTCATTGTAAGGTAGCCAAGGAATTGAATTTCTACATATACCCAACACCAGAGTGTCAAGTGGTGGTTTCAAATGGAGGGGCTATAAATTGCTTTGTAAAATTCCATAATATCAATATAACCATGGGGTGATATGTATTTAATAGTCCAATTATTTCCATTCAAATGGGAGGTGCTGATATTGTACTAGGAGTACAATGGTTACAATCTTTGGGGACGGTAGCTTTTAATTTTCAAGAATTTTTCTTGAATTTTTTTTCGGAAGGAAAAGAAGTTTAATTATGGGGTATCATAGGGAAGCCGAGAAATATAATAACCTCTAATTTCATGAAAAATATTATGAAGAAATAAAAACGAGGTGAAATTACACAGTTATGCTCACTAGAAGTTCCAACATCAAAATCATCTATTTCTCAAGATCTCCAAAAAGTATTGGACAATAATTCCATGGTGTTTGAAACTCCCAAAGGACTCCCACATATTCATGATGATGGTCATATTATTCATTTGATTCCAGGAAGTGTTCCTCCAAACATTAGGCCTTACAGATATCCTTATGTCCAAAAGAGAAAAATTGAATGTATGGAATAATTCAACCTAGTCAAAGTTCTTTCTCTGCTCTAGTAGTATTGGTGCACAAGAAGGATGGATTTTGGTGCATGTCTCCAGATTATAGGGAGCTCAATAAGCTCACTATTAAAGATAAATTTCTCATTCCTGTGATTAATGAATTATTAGACAAATTACATGGAGAAATTTATTTTACCAAGTTTGATCTTCATTTGGGGTATCATCAAATTAGAATGAAGACTGAAAATATTCCAAAAATGGCATTTCAAACTCATGAGGGCCACTATGAATTTTTGGTCATGCCTTTTGGCCTTACCAATGCACCTTTTACATTTCAAGGGTTGATGAATTCCATTTTTAAACCCTTCATTAGAAAATTTGTGCTAGTATTTTTTGATGATATACTAATCTACAATAGGTCTTGGAAGGATCATGTTCAACATGTTGACAAGGTGCTCAAACTATTGGAGGAGAAACAATTGTATGAAAAAGTTTGAAATATTTATTTGGAGTGAAAAAGGTGGAATATATGGGTCATATTATATCTCAAGATGGTGTTAAGGTAGACCTTAACAAAATTAAAGCCATTAAGGAATGGAAAGTCCCCACAACCATAAAGCAGTTGCGAGGATTTCTTGGGTTAACAGGGTATTATCACAAGTTTTTTAATAATTATGGGAGAATATCGTCACCTCTAACAAAATTATTGAAGAAAGATGCATTTTCATGGACTCCTAAAGCTACTAAGGCCTTTGAGCCTCTTAAAGAGGAAATGTACCTAGCACCGGTCTTAGCTACATTAGATTTCACAAAAACCTTTATTGTGGAATTTGATGCCTCAGGAAATGGATTTTTTGTTGTTTTAATGCAAGAAGGAAGACTCATTTATTTTGAAAGTCGTCCAATCAAAGGAAAGTATTTAAAAAAATCTATTTATGAGAAGGAAATGTTGGAAATAATACATGCACTAAATAAATGGTGACCTTACCTAATGGGAAGACACTTCAAGGTAAAAACTAATCATGATAGTATTAAATATTTTTTGGAACAAAGACTATCTTCAAAAGAGCAGAAAAAATGGGTCACAAAGATGTTGGGTTATGACTTTGAAATCATCTACAAAAAAGGGAAGCTAAATGTTGTTATAGATGCACTCTCAACAAAGGATGAGGAGGTGGAAGCATTTCTTTGTGCCATTTCTATTATCCAACCAGAATGGATAACTGAAGCAAGGGAGGAATGGAAGAATGACGAAGAAGTGTGGACACTCATTCAAAATTTACAGAAATATTCGAGTAAATTTGATACATTTAGTTGGAAAATGATTCCGTATGGTACAAATATCACTTATATCTTTGTAATAATTGCTAACTAAAACAAAATATTATTTTGGAATTGCACACCTGTCTCGTAGGATGATACTCAGGATTTTTAAAAAATTACCATAGGGTGAAGAAAGAATTTTTTTGGGATGACCTTAAATCTGATATTCAAAATTTTGTTGCAGAATGTTTGGTTTTCTAGAAAAATAAATTTGAGACAATTAAGACCTTGGGTCTACTACAACCTTTACCAATTCCAAGTCACCGTTGGGAGGAGGTTTCAATGGATTTTATCATAGGTTTACCTAAGTCCGAAGGAAAGAGTGTCATCATGGTGGTAGTTGATAGAATTTCCAAGTATGCACACTTTTGTGCATTATCTCATCCATTTAAAGAAAGTACAGATGCTATTGCATTTATGGAAACAATTCAAAAGCTACAGGGAAACCCAAATATTATTATAAGTGAAAGAGATCCCATTTTCACTAGAAATTTTTGGACAAAATTATTTTCTTGTTTGGGTACTA
Organism: Pinus albicaulis; assembly: GCA_034641835.2. NCBI lineage: Eukaryota > Viridiplantae > Streptophyta > Pinopsida > Pinales > Pinaceae > Pinus > Pinus albicaulis. The sequence goes on along the minus strand of CM076583.1, from coordinate 159,682,355 downwards.
AACTAGCCCATATCTCATCTTATCATCCTCAATCTGATGGGAAAAATGAGATAGTGAACAAATTTTTGGAAGGATATCTTTGTTATTTTGTATCTAATAAACAAGCACAATGGGTCATGTGGTTACCTCTGGCTGAATGGTTGTATAATACTTCCTTCCATACTGTAGAAAAATTTACCCCATTTATGGAAATTTATGGATATCATCCACCTTCCATCACATCATCTTTAAGAGAAAATTCTAAGGTTCAAGAAGTGGAAGATCACATCGAGCATCAACAAAACATTCTCCAAATCTTAAAGGATAACCTAAATTTGGCACAAAATTGAATGAAACAACATGCCGATCAACATCGCAACACCGCAACAAGAGAAGTTTTGATGCATGAGATTGGGTATTTTTACGGCTACAACCATACAAACAAATGTCCCTCAAGCAAGCTAAGAAGGATAATAAATTATCACCAAAGTACTATGGTCCTTATAAAGTGTTGCAAAATATTGGTACTATGGCATACAAATTGGACCTTCCTGCTTCTTCTCGAGTGCACTCCGTTTTCCATATTTCATGCTTAAAGAAGGTTATAGGTGACAAAATTCCAGTTCAAACAATGTTTCCAGAACTTGATGAGGAAGGAAAAATATTATTTTAACCTGAAGCAATTTTTACACTCGGATTGAACCTTGGGCTGAGAAAGGCAATTCTGAGGTAACCTCAAACCACGCTTAGCCAAGTAGCTGGTCCTACTAGGCCAGGAGAGGGCTCTCTCTGTAAAGATCACAACCAAGATGTCTGAGGAAAGAATATTTTAGGCCAGGTATAGTAGCTTAGGGTTTTTTATTTTGATTGTGTAGGTTTTGCTGGATCAAGAGGGGTCAAAGCATCTAGGGCAAGGAAATTAGGTCAAAATTTGCAGGGTGTTCTATGGGGCAAGGTAGGTACAATGTTTAGCACTTTCAGGTTTTGATGATGGAATGATCAAGACAAGTAAGGAGCCAAAAAGAGCATGGTGAATTCATGGTTTCTTTCTAAACTGAGGAAATTACAAATAGCGGATATTTACCCAAAACAGAGCAAAAAAATTATAGATTCTGTTCATCTAACTTGTAAACATTCACTTAATAGTAATGAAATGATGGATGAAATAAAAAAAAACATTCTAACATATGAGAACAAAATAAAAAATTGAAACTAAACACAATACCACATGGATCCCATAAAAATAGCTACAAATTTGATTGATGTCCAGGCCAAAACTCATAAAAAAGTATGTCTCTTGAGATGCCAAACCTCCAAGTGAGTCCAACCATTACAATGACTGAGAAACTACATCATATAGACCTCAAAACCCTTCTCCCTAGCCTCAGGGAGTTGAATCCATGAGATAGGAATTAGTTTCACCTACTCCCAAACAAGAAACTAAAGACTAGGAAGACCCAACAATTTGCCTCTAAAACAGAGGAAACTGATTCATTTGACCTCTAGAAGACTCACCTAATGTATCTACCTTAGATGAAAGTCAAAACATGATATTTGAATTCACTATGCCTATTTACATCAGTAATTTCTTCATTTTCCCAAGTAAAAGGTCAAACTGGAGTGAAACTTCAAAATTTGTTGAAAATGGTGAAAATGCAATTTTCCCGGCAAAGACGTAGTGCCCTATCACGAAAAAATAGCCTTTCTGAAAGCAACTTTTGGAGGCCTTATCGGTGTCCAAATCAGCTCCATGATAGCTCATTAGAAATCTCTCTGCGTACAGTTTCCAAATGTGCCTCCATTTTTCAAAATGGTGCTCATATTCCCTATCAAACTGTCAATCTCCCAATACTGGTAAATGCGTAGTGACCAGGTCAAAAAGGAGGCAGAAACATGAAAATTTGGTAGTTTTTTGCACTTTTGAGGGACCAGTTCTCCTCCAAATTTTCTATAACTCACTAGGGTTGATGTATTCATCATTTTAAACATGATGGTGGTGGAAATTTTTCATTTTAATGCCCCAAAAAAGAATGCAGCGCCCAGGTCGCTACGCGTTTGGCAGAATTTGTGTGCCAAAATTACTTCAAAAAACCAAAAATGCACTAAAGTGCCAAATGTGCCAAAATTTTCCAAAATGTGTGAGGTTAATTGCTTATCAAGTGCTTGAGGCATGAAGAGACACCTCAACAAGTATTTCTAACCTCTCGTTCTCCTTTTTCTTGGTTAAATTTTGAATTTTTGCATGGGCTCGTTTGAGCTTGGCCCTTGCAATTTTGTTCCTCATGGCGTAGTGCTTTGCCATTTTCCTCTAAATGTCATTGTCCTTTTTGGCCTTCTCTAGAAACCTCTCTAGATGAAAATTAATTCTATCAAGCCATGATTCCCTATCCTTGCTAATCTCTAGGGCAAGCAGCTCACTTGGAGTGAGCTGCTCTGCCAATTCAGCTTCTCTCTATCTCTCAAGGGCTAGAGATTTTTTCAGCCCTCTAGTCCTTGGTTTTTGTCTTGGAGGCTAATCCTCCTCATCATTAATCTCACCAAATCTGTCCGAGGTCTCCTCCAGCAAGGCCTTAGCCTTTTCTGCCTCTCTATGTTGTTTGATGGTCCTGACCTCATTGATAATCTTCTTTTTCTTTGGCTGCTAATTTTCTTGCTCAAGAAAATCAATCACATATTTTTCTCTGTCAATATTAGCTTGAATTTCAATAATGTTTTCTTATTTTCCTTCGATTGCTACACTGATGATTCCTCCCTCACCTTCCTCATCAAGGTCAATCAACTGAAATTCCTTCTCTATTTCATGTTTATCCTCTTGCTCCTCAATGATTGGCTCTTTAGCCTTTTCCTTGCCCTTGTCCACCTGTTTTGTTGATGAAGAAGGTATGGCCCCTTTCACTCAAAGTGAAGCAAACACATTCCTGTAGCCTCTCTGATAGGTCTTGGAAAATGGCTCAACATTAGTCACATTAGCCCAAGTTGTCTCAATGTCCCCCTCACTACTTGATGACTCAGTATCATGATGTGATGATGAAGGGTTATGGAAAGGTGAAGGATTAGGATCAACATAAGTTAAATGCATCTGACTAGGTGATGTTGTATAGGTAGTAGGCTGTGATGGAGGAGTGGATATGGGAGGATGAGATGATGAATGGATACTCAGCTCATGCTGACTATGTAGGGTAGTGAAGATTTCATTTGCTATGAATGTGTCCCATGAAATTTTCTTTTGCTCAAGTTGATGCATGAATGTCATCTTGATGAGGGAGTGGTGGAAAAGACTCTGAATTTGATGATTATAATCCCTATTTTGTACAATGTATGCCATCTTGTCAATGTTGTAGGAGATATAGTAGGGTATGTGAAACATTCTGACTCTAGTTAAGTGCATGAGGAGTCAGATATGATATGAATAGAGTCAAGAAAACATCCCCTCATAGGTGAAATATTCATGATTATCTTCATCATAGGGACATATCGATCAAGAAGATGAGAGAAGGGGAAAATGGTATTTTTTTCATTCTTGTATCTAGGTTTGAGATATTGTTCATACTAGCACTGATCAACATTTCCTTGTTTAAACCATTTCTCTCCCACATTAGGGATCCCTGTAGCAGCTGAAATGGCATTAGCGGACATGGTAAAAGTGACCCGAGCAAGAATGACCTACCTATCATGAAGATTTGTGATGAAAAACCTTGTCAACATAGGGTGATAATGAATCTACTGCACTTTCTCACAAAACTAAAAACAACCAAAATGTTTAAAACATGATACAGTGAGGGGAGAATGCATGAGCTCTTTTGTGTTTACTGGTTCATATCTAACGATTTTCCCTCCTTTCCCTCCTTTCCTACTCTTATTTGATGTTTTTTCCTCATTGACACTTCTGTCCTCCTCTTCATATATTATGAATTTGAAGGATTTGGAAACCCTAGGGTAAATGGAATGAGATGAAGGGGGTGAGAGATGAAATGACTAGCTTAGGAAAATGGAGGGAATGACTGTAAATGAAAACCTAGGGCTATGAAAACTCTAGGATTTAACAGTGTTTATGACTGATATGTGTTTAGGGACATGAATATGGATATGATGCATGAAAATGGGAAGGAAATGGAAACTAGGGTTTCATAGCAGTAAGCACTTCAAATTTTCTTATGGAACACCAAATATATTAGAGGAGAGGTGCCTTTAGGGTCTAATTACTTATTTAAAGCCTTTTGAAGAATTTGGTGAGGAAATGAAGCTTGTTGGAGGTGGTGAAATGATTTGAAACCCTCCCTGAGCAAATGTGCAGCATTCTGGAGGAACGTGTAGCGCCTGAGTGTAAACACACAATTCCTATGTAAATTGGTCAGGTGTTGTCGAGAAAATGCGCAGTGCCTCTAGGTAAACAAGAAACGCCCTGAAATTTGACCCAAAATGCTCAAAAAACTTGAAATTTCTCCTTTGCTGGGAACTCCTGATGGCTGGATGGAAACAATGACTTATTTTGAGGTGTTTTGAAAGGCTTTATAGCATAGTGGATTTGAAATTTTAATTTTAATCACCCACTTTTCTAATGTTCACTTTTCTCTTTGAACTTTGGCACTGATACTCTTTATCCTTCTGACTTTTTGGCATTGCAGGTTTATCAAGTCATGGAGTTTGGATTTCTTTGCTCCAATTAGGCCGGATGATTGCATTGAAAGCTTGGGATTGAATTTATTACATATGAGAACATAAAATTACATTTGGAAAAACTTAAATAAATTATATATTGAATTTTATATCAAAATGACATTTTGATATAAAAATCATTAAACTGAAAAAATACAACTTTGAAAGTATGATAATTACATCATGATGATCTTATTTAGTCCCTCTCATATATGTGCTGACCTCATCTGAAATGAAGGAGTAACCTTGAGAAATATAAAAACCTAATGACCTAATGGGACTACTTTAGACCTTACTTTCATGAATGCGATTTTGACTTAAAAGACTTCCAAGTGAAAAGAGCATTTCCATAGGTTTTGTTATGCTCAAGGAGACATAAAAATGAGTCAACCAATATGATCTTCTAAGGGAAAATTAAGCTTATTGACAAGGACAACCACTAATGGAACAATTTTATATCATGACCTAATGGAATGATGGAAACTTTCTTCAGAGTGGGACACCTAAGATGCACATGCAAATGTGTTTTGATCCCTGGTGGAAGTATGCAAATAATGAAACTAGCATTGGCCTTATTGGGGATGTCAGCTCCTTGGAGGTGTCAAGAACACCATAGAACAAGTGCCTAACCATTGGGAAAATATGGTCAAACAATTTAAAAGAATGCAGACTATAAAACTGACTCAGAAACCATTCAAAGTGACTGAGAACTAACTCAAAAAATAACTCTGAAACTTAAAACTAACTCAAAATTTTTGAAAACAACAGAAAATCAACAAGCTTTATAGCCTTCACTTTGGGCCCCAAGCCTAAATAATTTTCTACTCCAAACCGTGCAGAAAATATAAACTAGTATTTACAATGAAAGTGAAACATTCTCTTAGAAGTTGCATTAGAAATAATAATTTTTCAAGAGCCTACCATTAATCGGTCCTCCTAAACATTCTTTTCCATTCATATCTTTCAGAAAATAGCCATTTTTTCCTCGATAAGCTAAGATATTGTAGGGTCCTTTCCATAGATTTTCAAACTTCCCATACTTCCCTTTCTCTTCATTTCTTGCATCCCACGCAACACTACATCTTCTAATTGAAACTTATCTGCCTTGGTTTTGCGATCATAAATATTTTTTATTTTCTCCTGAAGTTTAGAAGTAGTCTGAGAAACTTCCTCCCTTTTTTCTGAAGGCGAATCATTTGATTGATTCGACGTTGAATATCATCTTCTTCACTATCTTCTTCTTGCAATAATCTCGTAACTGGGATTGCAAGTGATGTAGGAAACATTGTATCTGTACGAGAAACCAATTCAAAGGGTGACATACCTATAGATTTCTTGGTGCTCACTCAATATACCCACAAAGCATTGATAATCTTCCTATGTCAATTTTTCGTGTTTTCCTCTAACATTTTCTTAATGATATTAACCAAAGATTTATTAGAGGACTCAGCTAATCCATTACCCTGCGGATAATATGGAGTGAAATGGCCCAGCCTGATATTATACTTGTGAAAAAACTCAATCATATTCTTTGACTTGAATGATGCTGCATTATCTGTAATAATCTTTTGAGGACAACCAAAACGAGACAAAAATTCTAAAAACTGAATAATTACTGTGTCTGTAGCTTGCCTTGTAGGAACAACATCGATCCACTTGGTGAAGTAGTCGGTGGCTGTTAGAATCCATCTATGCTATTTTAATGATGTGGGATGAATTTCCCCAATAAAATCAAGTCCCCACTTTTGAAAAGGAACATTTACTACAATAGGCTTCAGCGGAAGCGGAAGGATTTTCCCTTTTCCCTAAAAAAACTTGACATTCATGATAGTTTGTGACAGTTTTGTACAATTCTGAAAATAAATTTGGCCAATAATACCCTGCTCTCAGCACTTTGTTAGCTGTTGTTTTCCAAAACAAGTGGCCTCCACAATCTCCCCTATGGAAGTCATCAATTACCTGCTTAGCTTCATCTTCAACTAGAAAATTTAAAAGAACACCTCCTGGATCTTTCCAATAAAGGGTACTACCTATAATGCAGTATTTAGAAGATTTTAATTTCAAAGACCTACCCTTAATTTTTGACATTCTAGGAGGAGGACATAAGTGTTGAAGAAAATACATTATATCTCAATACCATGGTGAAGTGAGAAACATTTATGATACACATATTAGAGCACCATCTTCTTCATCATCTGACATTGCTGCAATAAGGTTTATGTCTAGAGCATGAAATTTGGATTCAGCCATGAGTTTGGCTAACCCATGTCCCTTGATCAGCTTGGTGGGCCTGATCTCAAGATCATACTCTAGCATTGCTGCTATCCACTTACCTCTCCTTCCTTCCGGATCAGTTTGCGAACTTCTTTTACCGCTCCATTTGGAACATAAGCTATAGTATGTGAATGTATAATATAGATCCGTAAATCCTTCAAGGCTTTGATCAAGGCTAAATCTTGCTTCTCAATAATATTATAGCGAAGAGCAGCATCTCTAATGGCTCGAATGAAGAAAGTAATGGGCTGCTCAACCCGTTCCTTCTTTTGCATGAACACCGCAGCCAAGGTGTGCTCAGATGTAAATGAAAATATTATAAAATCACTAGTATAATCCGGACTAACCAAAACAAGGGTTGTCATTAAAGAAAGCTTACTAAGTTGAAAGACTTCATAGCATCAGTGGTCCATTTACACTGTTGTCCTTTTTCAACATATTAGTCATTTCACGCAAATGCTCAACCAAATTAGGAACAAATATGCATAATAAATTCATCTTACCATTGAAAGCTTGTATATCCTTTTTATTACGCAGAAAATATATTTGTTGAATTGATTTTACTCTGAGGGATCAATGCAAATGCCATATTTGGAAATTATATGACCAAGAAGTTTGCCTTCATCCATGGAAAAAAGACTATTTTTCGGATTCAAAGAAATTATGAACTCCCTGCATTTCTGAAAAATAATTCTCAAATGATATAAATTCTTATCAACAGAACCAGAAAACATTGTCATATCATCTAAATACACTACCAAGAAAACATCTTTCTCGTTAGCAAAGGCAATATCCATCTCCCACTAAAAAGTAGTCCCTACATTCTTGAGTCCAAATGGAATTTTGACATACTGAAAGGACCCCCACAGTGTTCTGAAAGAAGTTTTACCTTGGTCTTCTTCATGTACCAAAATCTCATTATAACCTAAATAACCATCAAGTAGAGACATCTGTGATGCTCCAACTACCCTTTGCAGAACATGGCCCCCATCTTAGGAAGGGGGTAATTATCCTTTAAAGACACTTTATTCAAATTATGGAAATCAATGCACAACCTTATCTCTTCAGTATTTTTCCTTACTGAAACCAAATTTGAAATCCAATCAGAAAACCTAATTGGAACAATGATACCAGATTTGTACAATCGATTTATCTCTTTCTCAATGGATGGAAATAGTCTTGGATTTATTCTTCTCAACTTCTGTCTTAATGGTTTTTTGTTCGGCTTGATGGGAATAGTGTGTTGAATAATATTTTTTTCATAGACCTTCAAATATGCATAATACCATGCAAAAATATTAGAAAATTAAGATAAAAATTTGATGTACCTATATTTTTCCTCGGGAGATAATGTCTTAGACAGCTTAACCATCTTGAGCTTATCTGCTGTTCCAATATTCACATCTTCCACACCCTTTTCTATAGGATTTAATGTTGGGTTTCTTGCCACATCATCTTGATCAAAAAGTTCTTCTAAAGGTATGAGACCTCTAGGAATAATATTATCTTTTAGCTGCAAAATATTCATATAATTGGCCTCTATGTTTTGATCATCATAATCACAAACATCATCAATAAAAGCATCTTTGAACTTCCCTTCATTCTGCAAAAAACTATTAATTTGTTTGTCATCCCAAAAAAATTTCCAATAGCTTAAGTTATCAGGAACACAAGGTCTATGTTTTACATGAATTTCAAATTTATTACTTGAGTTCATAGGAATTTTGAGATTACTTGCTACCGTAGCAAGCGAATCTGCAATGATATTTTTACTTCTTGCTATTGTTGTTAATGTATATTTAGCAAAAAAATTTAATATATCCAAGACTGTGTTCCTATTACCTCTCATTCGCAAATGATTTGCTTGATATTCTCCTTTCACCTGCTTTATAACAAGCTCAGAATCACCATAAACAAAAATTATTTCTGCACCAAGTTTCTTCAAAATTTTGAGACTTGTGATCAATGCTTAATACTCCCCTTCATTGTTAGAACAGTTAAAATCCAATTTATAAGAGCATTCTCTAACATTATTTGGAATTCCACCTCACTTATCAACAGGACTTCGAATACAAATACCAATACTTGCACCATTGAAATCCACGTCCAAAGTCCATCTTCGTCTTTTAGATGCTGAAACTTAACTATTGGTTCTGATTTACTTTGGCCGGTCACCTCATTTTCCTGATCTACACTGATTTTCTATTCTTCTGAAGGCTGTTCAGAAGAAGTCACCATTTCTTTTTCCTTATCAAGAACTACTCTAAAACTCTTTGAAAATTCGGGTACATCCTCTACCACTACAAGATGATTATTTATATCATTCAAACCATCATCATTATACAAAATAAAAGATTCTAGATCTGTATGTACAACCTGTATTGGATGATTCATGGGCTTCTCCTTACTAGTTATCATATACTTCATTTTCTTTTCCCAATAAAATTTCCTCAATTTCCCAAAAACGAGAATAGTAGCATAAGAGAAGTCAAGTTGTAAAGTACCTTTGAGTTTGGATCCCCATGATCTAGACAGCAGCATGCCGAACCGAGGCAGTATATCAGCCACCACAACATTCATTAAAACATTCTTGGTGGGGATTTGGTCTAAGGAAACCACTAAATCTTTAATAATACCAATGCAATGAACTCTACCAGAATCAAACAAATACAAATCATGATATGGTTGGGTGATATCCATGCCCATATTTTCCATAATAGCCCTAGGCATTAAATTGTGAGAAGCCCCGGAATCAAGAATAGCATTATGAAGTATGTACTCATGTAGTATAAGGCTTAAATAAAATGGGGGAACTTCACTCTCTTCTAATTGACCATTTATAGTTGGACCGAAAATGAGCTTAGGGTGGTCATCTTCAACATTAACCATATTGGACAAAGGATCAACAAGCAAAATTTTAGACACCTTATGTTTATAATGACTATTCTTTACTAATTCTGTCAAAGGAATGGACACTTTCAATTTAGCTATTTCATTTTCTAAATTAAAATTTGTGACTTTATCTACCTCTTTAACAACAATATCTCTTCTATCAGTTTAATCCTTTGTTACATTCTCATTTTTCTAAGTGTCCTTCTCTTTGGTAGTTGAGCTTGTTGATGGCTGGTTGATGTTGCTATGATTCTGATCTGCATGCTCTTTACCTTTTCTCTGATTATTTGGAAGATCATTATTTGACTAGACCTCTTTTCTTCTCTGAATAGGATTAGCAGGTACATCTCTTCTCCTTAAATAATATTTTTTTTGTTGTGCACTCAAAGCATTCATATACCCACACTGGTAATCATGTGATTTAGTTTCCAAATCATCATCATTTTCCAAGATATAGTCCTCATATTTTGGAGTATCCAAATTTTCAGTATACTCTCCATCTTCAATCAGAAACATGGGTAGACCATCTGATGTAAAGAAATGATTTGTTTCGACCGCCAGATCTTCATCTTCTTCCTCTTCCACTCCTTGAACAAAATTTTGTTGCAATGGGGTCTGAACTTGTTGTTTTTGTTGTACTTCTTAGTGGGGTGCTTTCTACTCTCTTTGCTTGATTCTAAACTGAGGCTGCTACTGTCCTATGAAATTTAGGTTCCAGATATGTGGTTCCAGTCTATTTGAGATAGAAAATTGATCAACCATTTGTTCCATATTTCAGACTAATGAATCCATTTTAGAATCGGAAATATATGTCTCCTCCTTGATGGTCACTCTGTTTTTAGATCTCATCCTTGCCCTTTTGGCTAGAAAATTCTCTTCCACACTTACAACATTCTTTTGCATATCTGCTAAAGTTGTAGGATCACATTCATGCAACTATTCCATATCAGTATCAAATCCATCCGGAAATTTGACTAAAGCCAAACCTTTCGGTGGTTTGATATGTGCCGGAAGATAATTTTACACTACATTAAATCTCACACAATAATCTTGTATAGTCTCACCAACATTTATTTTAATTTTCTCATATTTGGAAAAAAATTGAAGGGGATTTTTCTTTTCTTCCCATCTTTCTACAAACTAACGATGTAAAACTTCTAAATTGTCAATAGTAGCTACTGGTAGAGCTCTGAACCATTTTCTCACTTCCCCTCCCAAACTTTGTGCAAAGAGCCTCATCTTCACATCCTCAATATCAATTTAATGAAGGTCAAAGAAGTCATTCATATTATCTAGAAAAAATTCTAAAGTGTCAATGGTAGCTGCTGATAGAGCTCTAAACCATTTTCTCACTTCCCCTCCCAGAATTTGTGCAAAGAGCCTCCTCTTCACATCCTCAATATCAATTTCATGAAGATCAAAGAAGTCATTCATCTTATCTATGTGATTTTGTGTTGTCATAAGCTGAGTATTGTCAAACAAAGGGATTTTGGTTTGGTAATATTGGGGCACAACACCAGGGTTCTGAGGGAGAACAAGGGGGGAATATCTTGCAGCCATGATGATTGGAGGTGTAGGATTTATAACAAGGATTTTGGTGCTGGATGTAATCAAGGGAGGATTGGTCATTGATTGAGTAGTGTGAATAGTAGATGAAGTGATGGTAGAAGAAGCTGATATCTAAGGTTTGTTTATTACCCAATAATTTACCTGCGAAGAATAGTTCTGCAGATCTTTAATAACTTGTAAAATCTGTTCATCCACAAGTTTAATAATTTCAATGAAAAATTATTACTAGGTTTGATCTGATCTCACTTTTCTTCCCCAGTATGGTCACAAAAATGTTATCACTCGGATTGAACCTCAGGCTGAGAAAGGAAATTTCGAGGTAACCTTAAACCACACTTAGCCAAGTAGCTAGCCCTACTAGGCCAGGAGAGGGCTCTCTCCATAAATATCACAACCAATATGACTGAGGAAAGAAGATTTTAGGCTAGGTATAGTAGCTCAGGGTTTTTATTTTGATTGTGTAGGTTTTGCTGGATCAGGAGGGGTCAAAGCAGCTAGGGCAAGGAAATTAGGTCAAAATTTGCAAGGTGTTCTATAGGGCAAGGTATGTACAATGTTTAGAAATTTAGGGTTTTAATGATGGAATGATCAAGACAGGTGAGGAGCTAGAAAGAGCATGGTGAATTCATGGTTTCTTTCTAAACTAAAGAAATTACAAATTGTGGATATTTACCCAAAATACAGCAAAGAAATTGTGGATTCTGTTCATATAAATTGTAAACATTCACTTAATAGCAATGAAATGATGGATGAAATAAACAAAAAATTCTAACATATGAGCACAAAGGAAAAAACTAAAACTAAACACAATACCACATGGATCCCATAAAAATAGCTGCAAATTTGATTAATGTCCAGGCCAAAACTGATACAAAAGTATGTCTCTTGAGATGCCAAAGCTTAAAGTGAGTCCAACCATTACAATGACTAAGAAAATACATCATATAGACCTCAAAAACACTCTCCATAGTGTCAGGGAGTCGAATCCATGAGATAGGAATCAGTTTCACTTACTCCCAGACAAGAAACTAAAGACTAGGAAGACCCAACAATTTTCCTCTAAAAGAGAGGAAACTGATTCATTTGACCTCTAGAAGACTCACCTAATGTATCTACCTTAGATGAAATTCAAAACATAATATTTGCATTCACCATGACAATTTACATCAGTAATTTCTTCATTCTCCCAAGTAAAAACTAAACTGGAGTGAAACTTCAAAATTTGTTGAAGATGGTGAAAATGCAATTTTCTTGGCAAATGCACAATGCCCTAATAGGAAAAATAATCTCTTTTGCAAGAACCTTTTGAAGGCCTTTCCGGTGTCCAAATTAGCTCCATGATAGCTCATTGGAAATATCTATGAGTCTAGTTTCTAGGTATGCATCCATTTTTCAAAATGGGACTCATATTATATGTCAAAAATTCAATCTCCCAGGACTCGTAAATGCGTAGGGACCAGGTCAAAAAGGAGGTAGAAACATGAAAATTTGGTAGTTTTTTGCACTTTTGAGGGTCCAGTTCTCCTCCAAATTTTCTGAAACTTTCTAGGGTTGATTTATTAATCATTATAAGCATGATGGTGGTGGATATTTTTCATTTTTATGCCCCAAAAAAGAGTGCAACGCCTAGGTTGTTGCGCATTTTGCATAATTTCTGTGTGCCAAAATTACTTCAAAAAACCAAAAACGCACTAAAGTGCCAAATGTTCCAAAATTTGCCAAAATGTACGAGGTTACTTGCTTATCAAGTTCTTGAAGCATGAAGAGACACCTCAACAATTATTTCTAACCTCTCCTTCTCATTTTTCTTGGTTAAAGTCTGAATTTTTGCATGGGCTCATTTGAGCTTGGCCCTTGCAATTTTGTTCCTCATGGCGTAGTGCTTTTCCATTTTCCTCTGAATGCCATTGTCCTTTTTGGCCTTCTCTAGCAACCTCTCTAGATGAAAATTAGCTCTATCAATCCATGATTCCCTATCCTTGCTAATCTCTAGGGCAAGCAACTCACTTGGAGTGAGCTGCTCTACCAACTCAGCGTCTCTCTATCTCTCAAGGGCTAGAGCCTTTTTCAGCCCTCTAGTCCTTGGTTTCTGTCTTGGAGGATGATCCTCCTCATCATAAATCTCACTAAATATGTCCAAGGTCTCCTCCAACAAGGCCTTAGCCTTTTCTGCCTCTGTATGTGCTTTTATTGTCCTGACCTCATTGATAATCTGCTTTGTCTTCAGCTACTGACTTTCTTACTCAAGAAAATAAATCACATACTTTTCTCTGCCAAGTTTAGCTTGAAGTTCACTAATCATTGTTTCTTTACCTTAGATTGTTGCATTGATGATTTTTCCCTCATCTTCCTCATCAAGGTCAATTAGTTTAAATTCCTGCTCTGTTTCATGTTTATCCTCCTGCTCCTCAATGATTGGCTCTTTATCCTTTTCCTTGCCCTTGTCCACATATTTTTTTGATGAATAAGGCATGGCCCATTTCACTCCAAGTGAAGAAAACACATGCCTGTAGCCTCTTTGATAGGTCTTGGGAAATGGCTCAACATTAGTCACATTAGCCCAAGTTTCCTCAATGCCCCCCTCACTACTTGATGACTTAGTATCATGATGCGATGATGAAGGGTTATGGAAGAAGAATTAGGATCAACATAAGGTGAATGCATCTGACTAGGTGATGATGTATGAGAAGCAGGCTGAGATTTTTAGGTCCCTATATTGCTATTTTATTCCCTTATTTTTATTAGTGTAGCCCCCTTATTGTTATTGTTGTACCCCTGTAACCCCAATATTGTTATTATTTGGCCCTTACATTATTATTGTTAGGTCAGCTAGGATTATATTGTGGCCCCATGGACTCCTATATATAGAAGGAGGTTTCGGTAATTTGTATCATATGTATTAGAGGTTTCCCCCTTGAAGTGGCTGATTTCTAAGGCATTGATCTCTCTTTTCTTCTATTTTTGGAGTTGGTTTCATAACATTTGGTATCGGAGCTTTGGACTCTTGGGTTTCGCTGCTCCAAAAAAGTCATCATGGAATTTTCGCTATAATTTTTTTTTCTACTAAGGTTCAAAAGTTGAAATGGGTTATAGAGCAAAGCTAAAATCTTGAGGAATGTTGTGAAAAAATTTCAGATCTTGGTTCACAATATTTTTGGAGATAAGATCTGTGCAAGTTAGGGATTTTTGTAGGCTCCTAAATTTAACTTAAACGGGTCATCATGGAATTTTCGCAATAACGTTTTTTATACGAGGGTTCAAAAGCTGAAATTTTTACAGAGCGAAGCCGCAATTCTGAGGAACGTCGTGGAAAAATTCCAGAGCTTGATTTGTAATATTTTTGGAGATAATATCTGTGGAAGTTAGGGATTTTTCAGGCTCCCAAATTTCATCTCAAAGAGGTGACCATGGGAAAATCGTCATAACTCTCTCTCTAAGCATTGGATTGGAATTTTGTAAAAATAGGTTGTAATTACATGGACTTTAGTTTTTTATGTATCAATTTTAGAGCCAAAGGAGGAAACAATGACATGTGGCATGTCATACAAGGTCACTCTACTGAACCAGTCCATAATTAGGTGATTGTGGGAGATTGGGCATAACTTTGTCTTAAAGAATACAAATCAAGTGAGACCTATGGAAATTTAAAGAAGCTTCAGAGGGCTATTGTAGGGCCAAATTTTAGATATTAAAGATCCTAAATAATAGAGATATTTTAGTTTCAATATCTAGCTCCTCAAAATCAATAAAAGGGTGTGTATTTTTTTTCGAATTGAATAAGTCTTGTGTGAAAAATTAGTTTGAATTGATTCCAAGGGAATATTGTAGAATAGATATCAGTATTAGGTTATAAAATGCCCCCTAAAAATAATTCAACACCCATTAAGCCTTTAGAAGGCTCTACTTTGACTCATGAAGACGAAGAATTGCAACATGACATATCAAAATTACAAGAGCAAGTGCACCAAATTTTGCTCTCGCAGAGAGCAACAAAAAATGAGATGGATGGTTTGAAGAAAGGCATGGAAGCTAAGATGGATGGCATGGAAACTAAGATGGATGACATGAAAGATAACATGGAAAACATGAAAGACAACATGGAAAACATGAAGAATGATCTAAATGCACACATGGAAGGTTTGACAAAGTTGATACAAGAAATGTTTCCTAATGTCGAAAAGATAGTAGAGGAAACTAATGATGAGAACAAAATAAATGTTAATCATGATTTCATAAACTCTAATGTTGGATGGAAGAACCACCATATTCCAAAGATGGATATGAGGAATTTTTATGACAAGGATCCCATAACATGGATACTACATATGGAGCAATATTTTTATATCAATAATGTGCAAAACGCATAAAAGGTATGCATTGCAACTTTACATTTAGAAAAAAATAATTTTGTATGGTATATATGGCTTTGCTAACATAAAAAAATTGCCACTTGGTAAATTTTTACGGAGGAAATGATAGCACATTATGAGGATACAAAAAAGAAACACCTTCTTTAGCCAATTGATAAATCTCAAACAAAAGGGTACAGTGGTGGAGCACATTAAGGACTTCCAAAAATTGAATATAATGGTAACTAATATTCGAGAGGAAAACTAGATTGATGTCTTCATAGGGACTTTAAAGGATAACATCCAACATGAAGTTCGCATTTGGGAACCTGATTCATTGGAAAAGGCATTCAGGTCAGCAAGAAAAATTGAATGTGAAATTATGGCGACAAGGAAGCCTACCACTCACATATATAAATATGAAAGTATTGCTACTCCTAGACTTCCACAACCTACAAGGTTTACACCACAGAAATTAGAAGAAAAAAGAGTAAAAGGGATTTGCTACAGTTGTGATATCAAATATAGTAAAGGTCATAAGTCTGCTGAGATGAAATTATTTTACATAGATTGTGAAGAGGTAGAAGAAAATGAACAAGAATATTCAAAAGAAGAGGATATACACTAGGAACCAACCCTAAAAGAGGAAGAAATGAGTCCGACCATATCGTGTAATGCATTGGCAGGAATTACCACTCCTCAAACTCTCAAGATAGAAGGGCATATCAAGAAGAAAAAGGCAATAGTGTTGATTGATTCAGGTAGTACCCATAATTTTATTCATTGTAAGGTAGCCAAGGAATTGAATTGTTTCTTATACCCAGCACCATAATGTCAAGTGATGGTTGCAAATGGAGGAACTATAAATTTCTCTGGAAAATGCCATAATATCAAGCTAACCATGGGGGAATTTGTATTGAATAGTCCAATGCTTTCCATTCCAATGGAAGGTGTTGATGTTGTACTAGGAGTACAATGGTTACAAACTTTTGTGATGGTAGCTTTTGATTTTCAAGAAATTTTCTTGACATTTTTTTTTCAGAAGGAAAGGAAGTCGAATTATGGGGTATCGGAGGGAATCCGGGAAAGATAATAAGCTCTAATGTCATGAAAAAGCTTTTGAAGAAAGAACAACGAGTCATAATTGCACAATTATGCTCACTAGAAGTTCCAACATCAAAATCATCTATTTATGCAGATCTCCAAAAATTCTTGGACAATCATTCCAAGGTGTTTGAAACTCCGAAAGGACTCCCACCTATTCGTGTTCATGATCATGCTATTCATTTGATTCTAGGAAGTGTTCCTCCAAATATCAGGCCTTATAGATATCCTTATGTCCAAAAGAGCGAAATTGAATGTATGATTGCAGAACTGTTAGAGGCTGGTATAATTCAACCTGGTAAAAGTTCTTTCTCTACTCTAGTAGTATTGGTGTAAAAGAAGGATGGATCATGGTGCATGTGTCCGAATTATAGGGAGCTAAATAAGCTCACCATTAAATATAAATTTCCCATTCCTATGATTGATGAATTATTGGATGAATTACATGGAGCAATTTATTTTACCAAGTTCGATCTTCATCTAGGATATCATCAAATTATAACAAAGATTGAAGATATTCTGAAAAAAACATTTCAAATTCATGAGGGTCATTATGAATTTTTGGTCATGCCTTTTGGCCTTAGCAATGTGCTTTCTACATTTCAAGGGTTGATGAATTCCATTTTCAAATCCTTCCTTATAAAATGTGTGCTAGTATTTTTTGATGATATACTAATCTACAACAGGCCTTGGAAAGATCATGCTCAACATGTTGACAGGGTGCTCAAACTATTGTAGGAGAAATAATTATATTCAAAAACATCCAAATTTTTTTCTTTGGAGTATAGGAGGTGGAATATCTGGGTCATATTGTATTTCACGAAGGTGTTAAGGTACACCCTAACAAAATTAAAGCCATTAAGTGTTAGGTCCCTATATTACTAGTATATTCCCTTATTGTTGTTAGTGTAACCCCCTTATTTTTATTATTGTACCCCTGTAACCCCTATATTGTTATTATTGTGCCCTTAAATTATTATTTTTAGGTCGGCTAGGATTACATTGTGGCCCCATGGACTCCTATATATAGAAATGAGGTTTTGTGATTTGTATCATCCAAGAATTTTTTATTCATGTAATGTATTGGAGGTTGCCCCCTCGAAGTGGCTTATTTATAAGGTGTTGATATCTCTTTTCTTCTATTTCTGGAGCTGGTTTCACAATATTTGGTATCAGAGCTTTGGATTCTAGGATTTCGCTGCTCCAAACATGTCATCACAGAATTTTTTCTATAACATTTTCTCTACGAAGGTTCAGAAGCTGAAATTTTTAAAGTACAAAGCCGAAATTCTAAGGAACATCGTCGCAAAATTTCAGAGATTGGTTTGCAATATTTTCAGAGATATGATCTGTGGAAGTTATGGAATTTTGCAGGCTCCTGAATTTCACTTAAAAAGGTCATCGCAGAATTTTCGCTATAAATTTTTTTCTACGAAGGTTCAGAAGCTGAAATATTTAGAGTGTGAAGCTAAAATCCTGAGGAACATCATCGTAAAATTTCAGAGCTTGGTTCACAATATTTTCGAGATATGACCTGTGGAAGTTAGGTCTTTTTCAGGCTCCCGAATTTCATCTCAAAGAGGTGGTTGCGGGAAAACCTTCATAACTCTCTCTGAGCATCAGATTGGAATTCTGTAAAAAATAACTGGAATTACATAGACTGTAGTTTCCTGTCTATAAATTTTAGAGCCAAAGGAGTAAAGAGTGACACATGGAAAGTCGTACAAGTTTGCTTTACTGAATGAGTCCATAATTAGGTCATTGTGGGAGACTGGACATAACTTTGCCTTGAAGAATCCAAATCAAGTCAGACCTGTGGCATTTGAAAGAAGCTTCAGAGGACTACTACAAGGCCAAATTTCATATCTGCAAGTATAGAGATAAGTTAATTTCAATATCGAGCTCCTCAAAAGAAAGTAAAAGGTGTGTATTTTTTTTTTCTGAATTGCGTAATTCTTATTTGAAGAATCAAGTTGAATTGATTCCAAGGGCATATTGTAGAATAGATTTCAGTATTGGATTCTAAAATGGTCCCTAAAAAGAATTCAATACCCATTAAACCTTTAGAAGTGTCTATTATGACTCATGAATATGAAGAATGGCAACATGACATATCAAAATTACAAGAGCAAGTGCAACAAATTTCGCTCTCGCAAAGAGAAACAAAAAATGACATGGAAGTTTTGAAGAATGGCATGGAAGCTGTTGTAACACAATATCACTTAGCAAAAAATCGGGAGAAGTTCTTGACAATTTAAGGTTGCTGAGGAACAATTATAGAAGTGGAACAAGTTTAAGGAGATAAACAAAATGTTTTAAAGGCATTTGAAACACTGTGCCTAAGGAATATGTTATTGGGTGATTTAATTACATTGCAGGGGATTTGACTCGAGAATCAAGCCATCTATTATAAGAACAAATTCCCTCAACCTTGGGGAGTATGCATTGCCTATGGAGAATACAATCAAAACTAACAAGATTCCTTAATCTTGCTTTACTGGAGTCATAGCGCCTGAAGCAACACTTACTGTTGCTCTCAATTTTGTGGAGCTTTGAACTAGGCAAGAAGTAATGGAACCAATTAATAGAACTATTGTACCATCATCACCTTCTGATGGCAAATCGTTGTCAGGAAAAGAGGAGCTTTCTGCTCTCAAAACAGGATGAGAGATCTTTGATTTGGTTCTCAGGGGAGGAAGAAAAGCAATTGAGACTTAGTTCTGTTACTAAGATCATTCCAGGCCAGCGCATTTCAAATTTCCAGTGGCAACCTCGACCTGAAAAGGAGTATCAGTCATTTTCTTTAATATATGGGAATGGGGAGCATTCTCTTGATTTGATTTTCAAGGACAAAGAGTAGGTAGAAATTTGGTTTGTTGGCTTAAAGGCTTTAATTTTTGGCTCTCAATTTCTTAAATTGTACAATGATTCAAGGAGTGATGGAGGAATTCCATCAAATTATAGCAGCCCTGCTGGTTATGAACGAAGGAAGGAGCCCTTCTCTTATATGGAAGATACTGAAAATTTATCACAGTCTACATTCAAAAATGATGTGCGTCCACTAAAGGCACATGGTCTATATGGCATCTCTTCGCAACAGTTTACAGAAAAATGTTCTTCTATAGGACTCTTAGCAGAATTACAAAAATATCAGGGGAATTCTTTGATGAATTCCTTCCACTTGTCTGAATTGGATTTAGGACCAGATTATCCTAGGGTGCTGATGAGAGAAAACACTCTTGAAGGATTTAGAATGAGTTTTTCCAATGCAATAAGTTCATCAATCCAGGGCTCTTGTTTCGAGGACAACAATGTTTTGGGTGATGTGTTAATATGGGGAGAAGGCATAGAAGATGGCATACTAGGAAGTGGTGCTCATAAATCTGGTTTTGCTGTTTCGACACAGATAGATGCATTCTTGCGAAAGACAGTGCAATCAACAGTCATGTTAGATGTCCACAGTACTGCTTGTGGTGTTAGGCATGCTGCTTTGGTGACCAGACAAGGAGAAGTTTTCTGTTGGGGAGATCTTTCAGAAAACCGAAAAATCCAACAACCAGCATGTATATTCCCACGATTCCTGCTCCTGTGATGATTCCCATCAAGAAATTGGGCACCAAGGTGGTCATTGTCATCATCAAGCTCTCAACAACGGTCATGCAAGCAAAGAGGTTCAGCGCAAAATATAAGTAGTAAGTAAGTCCAGAATGAAATTTCACAATGTAGTAGGCGACTGTCCCAGATATTGTTGCAATAAGTGTCAGATATGGTATTGAAGATAGCGCGTTGGCATTTAACCATGTTATGCACTGGATGTCTGTGGCACATTCAAAAGTTTTTTATCTTATTCATGAGGTCAACAAAGAACTCGTCACTGAATGCAAGAGTGGGAATAGCACATCGTGTTTCGTTCATGCATCCTTATGGGATTTTTGATGTTCCAGGAGTGGTTTTGAGCAATAATATGACACTCTTTCCATATATAGATAGCATCTCTGACAAGATTGATTTTCTTGGTATAAATTACTATGGCCAGGAAGTGCTTTCAGCACCAGGCTTGAAGCTAGTGCACAACGATGAGTATAGTGAATCGGGGAGAGCTGTTTATCCAGATGGCTTGTATCAGATGCTGCTTAAATTTCATGAGAGATATAAACATTTGAATCTTCCATTTATTATTACAGAGAATGGTGTTTTTGATGCAACTGATTTAATTCGTCGACCTTACATTTTAGAGCATCTTTTGGCTGTACGTGCAGCCATGAACAAGGGTGTCCAAGTTCTTGGTTATCTATACTGGACAACATCAGACAAATGGGAATGGGAAGATGGTTATGGTCCGAAGTTTGGATTGGTAGCTGTAGACCGTGCAAACAACCTTGCTCGGATCCCCCACCCATATTATTTTCTCTTCAGCGAAGTGGTCAAAATGGGAAAAGTTACTCTGCAACAAAGAGAAATTGCATGGAATGAACTTCATATTGCTGTCAATGAGGGGAAGACACAGCCCTTCTATCAGGCAGTGAATAAACTTGGTCTTATGTATTCTAGGGGTTTGGATATTCCAATTCAGAGGCCTTTGATACAGCGTGATTGGAGATTTAATCATTATCAGCTTGATGGTCTAAAAGACCCTTTAAGCTGCACTATCAAATTTGTCTCTGCTGTTTTCTTATGGAAGAGAGGAGGGAACAGAAAATTAAAAAAGAGTTCTATAGAAGGTTATTTGGACCACAATTATTCTTCTTTAACCACGAAGGATAGGTTTATACTTTCCGTTGGTGCTGAAGTCAATGAAGAAAATCTGCAGCCTGTAGCAGTCTAATGGTTTGTATCAGAATTTGTTTATGGGCTTGATGGAGGTGCACATAAGACTCCCAATGTTTCACTTTCAGGCATGTTGGAATGGATAAACTGGGTCGCAAGAAAATCCTGTGGTTCTGTAAAAGGACAAGGTGTTAAGATCTCCAGGCGGAGTGAGGAGATGGTTTAGAAACGGTTCTGGTGGCTCACAATTGTATAAAGGAGAAAACGCAGATAATGTTGAAGCTAAATCGACAATTTGGATCATTTGGCTTGGATCCAATGGTTTTCGGCGGCATAAATTAAACGAATTTTATGAGAGATGATGCCCCTGCAAATGGTTTGATTTAAACCATTATTTGCAAAATCGACAGTTATGATGTATTACGACATCACTTAGCCCTTCTGAGGAAACCACTATCATTGCTCCTGCAAGCGGTTATCGGTTTTTATAAACCATGGGTCACTTTGTCATTAAAACATATGGGTGTAATTGGACCCAAAGTGTACGACTTGTTCTTTTCACTTGCACTAGCGTAAGATCTGATTTTTGTTTTTATATTATATATTATATATATAATATTAAAACAGGAATTTTGTAAATTTAATAATTCCAAGACTTTCAAGATTCAGTTTTATAATTGATCATAACAGTTAGGGAGTGACATTAGAAGGCAGACATAAAATCAGAGGGCAAAGGAGGAGAAGAGGTTCGATTTTTTAGATTTATAGACAACAATCTTTGTACTGAGATTTCAAGTGTTTAATGAAGGAAAAACAAACTTGTAGTATTTTTTGATATTGATACGTCTCCTAGTTTACATAATGTATTTTTAGTCCTTGAATAAAATGAAGTATCGAAGCAACAAGTCTCTTTTTGCGTGTGTAAATAAGAGTTAAAACCCTTAATAGGCGCTCCTTCATTTTAACTATTCTTTTCTTTAAAGTTTGAGATGATAGATCCTGTATAGCAGCATATCGTTTTGGGCTTTTCCCTTTCATTCTTCTTCTGAACATTTCATTCTATATCAGCAAATAATAGCATTGTGGGTCGTTTATAGCATTTGTTTTTGAAGATTCAATGATTGAGCTCTGGAGGTGATTAAACGAGGATCAATATTTCTGTGACATAATTATTTTAATGTCTTAAGCACGGATTCCTTTCACAACCAAGGAATTGTTTCTTAAGGTACAACATTAATTGGCACCGTTGCCGGGGATCGAAGAAGCGAAGTTCATTTCCCTGGGTTTTCTTTCTATTTCCTCTGATTGTTCAGCGAGGAGGAAGTGCTCGGCTGTGTTTACTTTTTACAGAATTCTCATTTTCACAAAGCCAAACGCGAGGTCACATACCTTGCAGCATAAGGTTTCATAATCCTTTCTTCTTGATGGTGAAGAAGATTCAGATTTGAAGTTTGGTTGTTTATTATTCACCTGGCGACTCCACTGATGAAGGTTTCATTAGATGAAGAATTTTTCTAGCAAGAAGATGAGAAAGTATCATGGAAAAAACATGTATCAGAATTTCCGTTTTTTAAAGGAGGTTCTATTTTTTACTGTCAGTTTAGTGGTCTATTTTCCCTTTTATATTAAAAGGATTGTTTCCTGCTTTATTTCCTCAGAAGATTATAAGGCCCAAAATGTAAATTCATTATTGGAAAAAGATGATTTTTCTTCTGCTTGTATTATAAATCTTGACACTAGTGTATCTCCTAAATATGAAAGGAGGGATGATTGTTGTATTACAATCCCTGAAGATAATCAATCACAGTCTAGGCATCAAGGTGATGATTCATCATCTTTGGATGATAATATTTTGCCTCATAAGAAATTGACTGCTTTTCAGTTCAAAAATAGAGAAATTTTTAAACCCCTGAAGCTACCCGCTATTCTCCATCAATATCCTTCAAACGGATTCAACTCCTTGCCAAGTTTCTCCGGGAAGGAGAAGGACATTTCAGCTAAATTACATATCTTGGAATTTGAGTACTTTCTAGACAAATTTCAAATTATTTATGAAGATGTATCTTTAAGGATGTTTTTCCATTCTTTAAAGTAGGATGCTCAGCAATGGTTCCAGTGTTTGGAAGTAGGTTCAATTAATTCCTGGCAAGATCTTCAAGATGTATTTCTTACATATTGGGGCGAGAATAAGTCATATGAAGAGCACCTTTTGGAATTATATTCAATCCGAAGGCAAAGCAATGAATCAATTTCTGAATTTAATAGGAGGTTTCAAAAAATTTATTTCAGCATGCCAAAAGAAATTCGACCTCCAGAAGCAGCAGCTATGGTCTATTATTTGAAAGCTCTTTCTATTGCCTTGGCTTTTTATCTCAAGGAGAGAAAGCCTAGCACTTTGAAGCTGATGTTTCTCCATGCGCAAGAAATCGAGAATAATGCGTGGCTTGTAAAAATTCTTCCTGCGATGTAGAAAGTCCAAGTTTTGTCAAAGATAAGAGTGCTTGTGAAGGAAACATTGGAATTTCTTTACAAGAGAATGTAAGTTCAGAGGCAAATAAAGATTTCCAAAAAGTGTCAAAAGGTTCCTGTATTGTTGAAGAACAAGAATCTAATCCTTTTGAAGATTCTAGTCAAAACTTAGTTGCAATAGCTAAACTACACTATGAAAGCATGGAAGATCATTACAATAGTTTTGTGAGTAGTGAGGAAAATAGTGCAGCTTCTCAGACATGGTTGCAAGAAGAGGAAGATTTTTGTCATCAATTGATGTTAAATGAAGAAAATCAGCATTACAGAGAGCAAACCTTGGATTTTTATTTTCAGCCTGAATGCCTGCCTATAGAAAATGGTAGTCAAGTCCCTAACACACAGCTCCTAATTGAAAAGTCAAACAACGAAAGAAGCTGCCATGTTCAAAGACCTCTGCAAAATGCTCAAGAAAAGGAGGTAACCAAAGTTTTGTCTCATGATTTCTATGATCCAGTTGCTGATTATATGGCAAATTTATTTGGTCAGCAACAAGCTTTAATGCAAGGGTATGTACAAAATTTTCTATATGAAAACTTTTCATGGTACATTCCTCTTTTGATTTTTAAATTTCAGCAGTATAAAGGTATTAAATCTGACAAGCAGATGTTGGAGTGGTTCCATTGGAAGGTTGAATTCACTTGATTAAGTTCAACCATGCTTACATATATAGGAGTTGTACATAAATAAGCTCAAGAGTTGAGCATTTCCAATTGCAATATTTCTAGTTTATCATTTTCAGTTCAAGAATAAAGATCCTAGAAGAAGAGAGGTTTCAGAAAAAGTTTGAAATTTTCAGAGATT
This sequence comes from Pinus albicaulis, assembly GCA_034641835.2. Lineage (NCBI taxonomy): Eukaryota > Viridiplantae > Streptophyta > Pinopsida > Pinales > Pinaceae > Pinus > Pinus albicaulis. Next base: position 159,657,435 of record CM076583.1, on the reverse strand, counting down.
TTAGATTGGGAGAAAATTCAGTTTGACTTGACTCCATGCCCAATAAAGGCTACTGATCTACAAGTTCTCAACACTTTGCTACCAAGGTACTGTCCCCAATTGGAGCCAGATGTTGTAACACAATATCACTCAGCAAAAAATCGGGAGAAGTTCTTAACAATTTAAGGTCGCTGAGGAACAATTATAAAAGTGGAACAAGTTTAAGGAGATAAACAAAATGTTTTAAAGGCATTTGAAACACTGTGCCTAAGAAATATGTTATTGGGTGATTTAATTACATTGCAGGGGATTTGACTCGAGAATCAAGCCATCTGTTATAAGAACAGCTTCCCTCAACCTTGGGGAGTATGCATTGCTTATGGAGAATACAATCAAAACTACCAAGATTCCTGTATCTTGCTTTACTGGAGTCATAGCACCTGAAGCAGCACTTACTATTGCTCTCAATTTTGTGGAGCTTCGAACTGGCCAGGAAGTAATGGATCCAGTTAATAGAACTATTGTACCATCATAACCTTCTAATGGTGAATCATTGTCAGAAAAAGAGGAGCTTTCTGCTCTCAAAATAGGATGAGAGATCTTTGATTTGGTTCTCAGGGGAGGAAGAAAAGCAATTGAGACTTAGTTCTGTTACTTAGATCATTCCAGGCCAGCGCATTTCAAATTTCCAGTGGCAACCTCGACCTGAAAAGGAGTGTCAGTCATTTTCTTTAATATATGGGAATGGGGAGCGTTCTATTGATTTGATTTGCAAGGACAAAGAGTATGCAGAAATTTGGTTTGTTGGCTTAAATGCTTTAATTTCTGGCTCTCAATTTCTTAAACTATACAATGATTCAAGGAGTGATGGAGGAATTCCATCAAATTCTAGCAGCCCTGCTGGTTATGCACGAAGAAAGAAACCCTTCTCTTATATGGAAGATACTGAAAAGTTATCACAGTCTACATTCAAAAATGATGTGCGTCCACTAAAGGTACATGGTCTATATGGCATCTCTTCGCAACAGTTTACAGAAAAATGTTCTTCTGCAGGACTCTTAGCAGAATTACAAAAATATCAGGGGCATTCGTTGATGAATTCCTTGCACTCATCTGAATTGGATTCAGGACCAGATTATCCTAGTGTGCTGATGAAAGAAAACCCTCCTGAAGGATTTAGAATGAGTTTGTCCAGTGCAATAAGTTCATCGAGCCAGGGCTCTTGCTTCGAGGACAGCAATGTTTTGGGTGATGTGTTAATATGGGGAGAAGGCATAGAAGATGGCATACTAGGAGGTGGTGCTCATAAATCTGGTTCTGCTGTTCCGACACAGATAGATGCACTCTTGCCAAAGATAGTGCAATCAACAGTCATGTTAAATGTCCACAGTATTGCTTGTGGCGTTATGCATGCTGCTTTGGTGACCAGACAAGGAGAAGTTTTCTGCTGAGGAGATCTTTCAGAGAACCGAAAAATCCAGCAACCAGCATGTATATTCCCACGATACCTACTCCTGTGATGATTCCCATCAAGAAATTGGGCACGAAGGTGGTCATTGTCATCATCAAGCTCTCAACGATGGTCATGCAAGCGAAGAGGTTCAGCGCAAAATATAAGTAGTGAGTAAATCCAAAATGCAATTTCACAATGTAGTAGGTGACTGTCCCAGATATTGTTGCAATAAGTGCCAGATATCGTATTAAAGACAGCGTGTTGGAATTTAACCATGTTATGCACTGGATGTCTGTGGCACATTCAAAAGCTTTTGATCTTATTCATGATTTCAGCAAGAACTCGTCATTGAATGCAAGAGTGGGAATAGCACATCATGTTTCGTTCATGCGTCCTTATGGGCTTTTTGATGTTCCAGGAATGGTTTTGAGCAATAATATGACACTCTTTCCATATATAGATAGCATCTCTGACAAGCTTGATTTTCTTGGTATAAATTACTATGGCTAGGAAGTGCTTTCAGCACCAGGCTTGAAGCTAGTAGACAACAATGAGTATAGTGAATCGGGGAGAGCTGTTTATTCAGATGGCTTGTATTGGATGCTGCTTAAATTTCATGAGAAATATAAACATTTGAATCTTCCATTATTTATTACAGAGAATGGTGTTTCTGATGCAACTGATTTAATTCGTCGACCTTACATTTTAGAGCATCTTTTGGCTGAACGTGCAGCCATGAACAAGGCTGTCCAAGTTCTTGGTTATCTATTCGGGACAACATCTGACAATTGGGAATGGGCAGATGGTTATGGTCCGAAGTTTGGATTGGTAGTTGTAGACTGTGCAAACAACCTTGCTCGGATCCCTCGCCCATCTTATTTTCTCTTCAGCGAAGTGGTCAAAACGGGCAAAGTTACTCTGCAACAAAGAGAAATTGCATGGAATGAACTTCAGATTGTTGTTGACGAGGGGAAGACACAGCCCTTCTATCGGGCAGTGAATAAACTTGGTCTTATGTATTCTGGGGGTTTGGATATTCCAATTCAGAGGCCTTCGATCCAGCGTGATTGAAGATTTAATCATTATCAGCTTGATGGTCTAAAAGACCCTCTAAGCTGCACTATCAGATTTGTCTTTTCTGTTTTCTTCTGGAAGAGAGGAGGGAACATAAAATTAAAAAAGAGTTCTACAGAAGGTTATTTGGACCACAATTATTCTTCTTTAACCACGAAGGATAGGTTTATATCTTCCGTTGGTGCTGAAGTCAATGAAGAAAATCTGCAGCCTGCAGCAGTCTAATGGTTTGTATCAGACTTTGTTTATGGGTTTGATGGAGGTGCACATAAGACTCCCAATGTTTCGCTTTCAGGCATGTTGGAATGGATAAACTAGGTCGAGGACAAGGTGCTAAGATCTCCAGGTGAAGTGAGAAGATGGTTCAGAAATGGTTCTGGTGGCTCACAATTGCACAAAGGAGCAAATGCAGATAATGTTGAAGCTAAATCGACGACTTGGATCATTTGGCTAGGATCCAATGGTCTTGCGGCAGTACAAATTAAACGTGATTTATGGGAGATGGTACCCCCCGCAAATGGTTTAGTTTAAACCATTGTTTACAAGATCTACACTTATGATGCATTATGGCATCTCGTAGTTATTTCTCAGAAACAACTATCAATGCTCCCGCAGGCGGTTATCGGTTTTCATAAACCATGGGTGACTTTGTTATTAAAACATATGGGTGTAATGGGACTCAAAGTGTACGACTTGTTCTTTTCACTTGCACTAGTGTAAGATCTGATTTTTGGTTTTATATTATATATTATATATATAATATTAAAACAGGAATTTTGTAAATTTAATAATTCCAAGACTTTCAAGATTCAGTTTTATAATTGATCATAACAGTTAGGGAGTGACATTAGAAGGCAGACATAAAATCAGAGGGCAAAGGAGGAGAAGAGGTTCGATTTTTTAGATTTATAGACAACAATCTTTGTACTGAGATTTCAAGTGTTTAATGAAGGAAAAACAAACTTGTAGTATTTTTTGATATTGATACGTCTCCTAGTTTACATAATGTATTTTTAGTCCTTGAATAAAATGAAGTATCGAAGCAACAAGTCTCTTTTTGCGTGTGTAAATAAGAGTTAAAACCCTTAATAGGCGCTCCTTCATTTTAACTATTCTTTTCTTTAAAGTTTGAGATGATAGATCCTGTATAGCAGCATATCGTTTTGGGCTTTTCCCTTTCATTCTTCTTCTGAACATTTCATTCTATATCAGCAAATAATAGCATTGTGGGTCGTTTATAGCATTTGTTTTTGAAGATTCAATGATTGAGCTCTGGAGGTGATTAAACGAGGATCAATATTTCTGTGACATAATTATTTTAATGTCTTAAGCACGGATTCCTTTCACAACCAAGGAATTGTTTCTTAAGGTACAACAGAAGCTAAGAGGAATAGCATGGAAGCTAGCATGGAATCTAAGATGGATGACATGGAAGCTAAGATGGAAAACATGAAGAATGATATAAAATCAAACATGGAAGGTTTGACAAAGTTGATACAAGAAATGCTTCCTAATGGTGAAAAGATAGTAGAGGAAACCCATGATGAGAACAAAATAAATGTTAATCATGATTTCATAATCTCTAATGTTGGAGGGAAGAACCACCACATTCCAAAAATGGATATGAGGAATTTATATGGAAAGGATTCTGTAACATGGATACTACAAATAGAGCAATATTTTGATCTCAATAATGTGCAAAACACACAAAAGGTACGCATTACAACTTTACATTTAGAACAAAATAAATTTGTATGGTATTGATGGCTTTGCTCCCATAAAAAAATTGTCACTTGGTCAATTTTTATGGAGGAAATGATAGCACATTATGAGGATACAATGAGCAACACTTTCTTTAGCCAATTGATAAATATCAAACAAGAGTGTTCAGTGGGGGAGCACATTGAGGACTTCCAAAAATTGAATATAAGGGTAACTGATATTCCAGAGGAACACAAGATTGATCTCTTCATAGGTACTTTAAAGGATAACATCCAACATGAATTTCACATTTTGGAACATGATTCATTGGAGAAGGCATTCAGGTTGGCAAGAAAAATTGAATGTAAAATTATGGCGACAAGGAAGCCTACCACTCACTTCTATAAAGATGGAAGTGTTGCTACTCCTAGATTTCCACAACCTACAAGGTTGACACCACAACAATTGGAAGAAAAAAAGAGAAAAAGGGCTTTGCTACAGTTGTGATAGAAAATACACTAAAGGTCATAAGTGTGCTGAGAAGAAATTATTTTACATATATTGTGAAGAAGAAGAAGAAAATGAACAAGAAGAGGATATACACCAGGAACCACCCCTAGAAGAGGAAGAAATGAATCCGACCATATCGTGTAATGCACTGGCAGGAATTACCACTCCTCAAACTCTCAAGATAGAAGGACATATCAAGAAGAAAAGGGTAATAGTGTTGATTGATTCAGGTAGCACCCATAATTTTATTCATAGTAAGGTAGCCAAGGAATTAAATTGTTTCCTATACCCAACACCAGAATGTCAAGTGATGGTTGCAAATGGAGGAACTATAAATTGCTCTGGAAAATGCCATAATATCAAGCTAACCATGGGGGAATATGTATTGAATAGTCCAATGATTTCCATTCCTATGGAAGGTGTTGATGTTGTACTAGGAGTACAATGGTTACAATCTTTGGGGACGGTAGCTTTTAATTTTCAAGAACTTTTCTTGAAATTTTTTTCAGAAGGAAAGGAAGTCGAATTACGGGGTATTGCAGGGAATCCAGGAAGGATAATAAGCTCTAATGTCATGACAAAGCTTCTAAAGAAAGAACAGCGAGGCGTAATTGCACAATTATGCTCACTAGAAGTTCCAACATCAAAATCATCTATTTCTGCAGATCTCCAACAAGTCTTGGACAATCATTCCAAGGTGTTTGAAACTCCCAAAGAACTCCCACCTATTCGTGATCATGATCATGCTATTCATTTGATTCCAGGAAGTGTTCCTCCAAACATCAGGCCTTATAGATATCCTTACTTCCCAAAGAGCGAAATTGAACGTATGATTGCAGAAATGTTAGAGGCGGGTATAATTCAACCTAGTCAAAGTTCTTTCTCTGCTCCTGTAGTATTGGTACACAAGAAGGATGGATCATGGCGAATGTGTCCGGATTATAGGGAGGTCAATAAGCTCACCATTAAAGATAAATTTCCCATTCCTGTGATTGATGAATTATTGGATGAATTACATGGAGCAATTTATTTTACCAATTTGGATCTTCATTCAGGATATCATCAAATTAGAATGAAGACTGAAGATATTCCGAAAACAACATTTCGAACTCATGAGGGTCATTATGAATTTTTGTTCATGCCTTTTGGCCTTACCAATGCACCTTCTACATTTCAAGGGTTGATGAATTCCATTTTCAAACCGTTCCTAAGAAAATTAGTGCTAGTATTTTTTGATGATATATTAATCTACAATAGGTCTTGGAAGGATCATGTTCAACATGTTGATAGGGTGCTCAAAATATTCCAGGAGAAACAATTATATGCAAAAACATCCAAATGTTTCTTTTGGATTAGAAGAGGTGGAATATCTGGGTCATATTGTATCTCACGAGGGTGTTGAGGTAGGCCCTAGCAAAATTAAAGCCATTAAGGAATGGAAAGTCCCCACAACCATAAAGCAGCTACACGGATTTCTTGGGTTAACAGGGTATTATCACAAGTTTGTTAAGAATTATGGGAGAATAGCAACACCTCTAACAACATTATTGAAGAAAGATGCATTTTCATGGACTCCTGAAGCAACTAAGGCCTTTGAACATCTTAAAGAGGAATTGTGCCTAACACCAGTCTTAGCTACCTCAGACTTCAAAAAAACCTTTATTGTGGAATATGATGCCTTAGGAAATGGAATTGGTTCTATTTTAATGCAATAAGGAAGACCCATTTCTTTTTAAAGTCATCCAATCAAAGGAAAGTATTTACAGAAACCTATTTATGAGAAGGAAATGTTAGCAATACTGCATGAACTAAGGAAATGGTGAACTTACCTAATGGGAAGACACTTCAAGGTAAAAATTGATCATGATAGTCTTAATACTTTTCGGAACAAATACTATCTTCAGAAGAGAAACAAAAATGGGTCACAAAGATGTTGGCTTATGACTTTGAAATAATCTACAAAAAAGAGAAGCTAAATGTTTTTGCAGGTGCACTCTCAAGAAAGAATGAAGAGGTGGAAGCATTGCCTTGTGCTATTTCTATTATCCAACTAGATTGGATAATCAAAGCAAGAGATGAATGGAAGAAGGAAGAAGAAGTGTGGACACTCATTCAAAAGTTGCAGCAAGATCCTAGTACATCTGATACATTTATTTGGAAAAATGATTCCTTATGGTACAAGTATCTCTTATATCTTTGTAAGAATTCCTAACTAAAACAAAAGATTATTTTGGAATTGCACACTTCTCCTTTAGGAGGACACTAAGGATTTTTAAAAACTTACCACAGGGTGAAGAAAGAATCTTTTTGGGATGGCCTTAAATTTGATATTCAAAAGTTTGTGGCGGAATGTTTGGTTTTCGAACAGAATAAGTTGAGACAATTAAGACCTCGGGTCTTCTACAACCTTTATCCATTCCAAGTCAATGTTGGGAGGAAATTTCAATGGATTTTATCATAGGTTTACCTAATTCTGAAGGAAAGAGTGTCATCATGGTGGTAGTTGATAGACTTACCAAGTATGCATCTTTTTGTGCATGATCTCATCCAATTAAAGCAAGTACAGTTGCTACTACATTTATGGACAAAATTCAAAAGCTACATGGAAACCCAAGGGTTATTGTGAGCGATAGAGATCCCATTTTTACTGGGGATGAAGTTATTTTCTTGTTTGGGTACTCAATTAGCTCATAGCTCATCTTATCATCCTCAATACGATGGCCAAACTGGGATAGTAAATAAATTTTTGGAAGTATATCTTCATTGTTTTGTATCTGATAAAAAAACACAATGGGTCAAGTGGTTACCTCTTGCTGAATGGTGGTATAACACTTCCTTCAATACTGCAGCAAAAATGACCCCATTTATGGCACTTTATGGATATCATTCACCATCCATCACATATTCTTTAAGAGAAAATTCGAAGGTTCAAGAAATGGAAGATCACATTGAGCATCAATAAGAAGTTCTCCAACTATTAAAGGATAACCTGAATTTGGCACAAAATCGAATGAAACAATAGGCAGATCAACATCGTAGCGAGAGAAGTTTTGATGTAGGAGATTAGATATTTTTACGGCTACAACCATACAAACAAATGTCCCTCAAGCAAGCTAAGAAGGATAATAAATTATCACCAAAGTACTATGGTCCTTACAAGGTGTTGCAAAATATTGGTACTATGACATAAAAATTGGAGCTTCCTGCTTCTTCACGAGTGCATCTAGTTTTCCATGTTTCATGCTTAAAGAAGGTTATAGGTGAAAATATTCTAGTTCAAAAATATTTCCAAAACTTGATGAGGAAGGAAAAATCATATTGGAACCTGAAGTGGTCACAGAAACAAGAACTCGACAGCTACAAAATCGATCAATTTCAGAGTATCTCATCAAGTGGAAGAATTTACCCACTGAAGATTCTACATAGGAGGATGAGAATTTTATACAGAAGCACCCAAAGCTACTCAAGCGTTGAGGACAACACTTTTTTGAAGGAGAGGGGCATGTTAGGTCCCTATATTACTAGTATAGTCCCTTATTTTTGTTAGTGTAACCCCATTATTGTTATTATTGTAACCATGTAACCCCCATATTGTTATTATTGTGCCCTTAAATTATTATTGTTAGGTCGGCTAGGATTACATTGTGGCCCCATGGAATTATATATATAGAAAGGAGGTTTTGTAATTTGTATCATCCAAGAATTGTTCATTCATGTAATGTATTGGAGGTTGCACCCTCGAAGTGGCTTATTTATAAGGCGTTGATATCTCTTTTCTTCTATTTTTGGATCTAGTTTCACAACATTAAGGAATGGAAAGTCCCCACAACCATAAAGCAGTTGCGAGGATTTCTCAGGTTAACAGGGTATTATCACAATTTTGTTAAGAATTATGGGAGAATAGCAGCACCTCTAACAATTTTATTGAATAAATATGCATTTTCATGGACTCCTGAAGCAACTAAGGCCTTTGAACATCTTAAAGAGGCCATGTGCCTAGCACCAGTCTTAGCTATGTCAGAATTCACAAAAACCTTTATTGTGGAATGTGATGCCTCAGGAAATGGAATTGGTGTTGTTTTAATGCAAGAAGGAAGAGCCGTTGATTTTGAAAGTCTTCCAATCAAAGGAAAGTATTTAAAAAAAACTATTTATGAGAAGGAAATTTTAGAAATACTACATTCACTAAAGAAATGGCGACCTTACCTAATGGGAAGACACTTCAAGGTAAAAACAGATCATGATAGTCTTAAACACTTTTTGAAACAAATAATATCTTCAAAAGAGAAGAAAAAATGGGTCACAAATATGTTGGGTTACGACTTTGAAATAATCTACAAAAAAGGGAAGCTAAATGTTGTTGCAGATGCACTCTCAAGAAAGAATGAAGAGGTGGAAGCATTGCCTTGTGCCATTTCTATTATCCAACCAGATTGGATAATAGAAGCAAGGGATGAATGGAAGAAGGAGGAAGAAGTGTGGACACTCATTCAAAAGTTGTAGCAACATCCTAGTACATATGATACATTTAGCTGGAAAAATGATTCCTTATGGTACAAAGATCACTTATATCTTTGTAATAATTCTCAACTAAAACAAAATATTTTTTTGGAATTGCACACTTCTCCTTTAGGAGGACACTCAGGAATTTTAAAAACTTACCACAAGGTGAAGAAAGATTTTTTTTGGGATGACCTTAAATCTGATATTCAAAATTTTGTGGCAGAATTTTTGGCTTGCCAGAAAAATAAAGTTGAGACAATTAAGACCCCGGGTCTTCTACAACCTTTATCCATTCCAAGTCAACGTTGGGAGGAGATTTCAATGGATTTTATCACAAGTTTACCTAAGTCTGAAGGAAAGAGTGTGATCATGGTGGTAGTTGATAGGGTTACTGAGTATGCACACTTTTGTGAATTATATCATCCATTTAAAGCAAGTACAGTTGCTACTACATTTATGGACACAATTCAAAAGCTACATGGAAACCCAAAGATTATTGTGAGCGACAGCGATCCCATTTTTACTGGAAATTTTTGGATGGATTTATTTTCTTGTTTGGGTACTCATTTAGCTCATAGCTCATCTTATCATCCTCAATCTGATGGTCAAACTAAGATAGCGAATAAATGTTTGGAAGTATATCTTAATTGTTTTTTATCTGATAAACAAACACAATGGGTAAAGTGGTTACCTCTCGTTGAATGGTGGTATAACACTTCCTTCCATATTGTAGCAAAAATGACCCCATTTATTGCACTTTATGGATATCATCCACCGTCCATCACATCATCTTCAAGAGAAAATTCTAAGGTTTAAGAAGTGGAAGATCACATCGAGCATCAACAAGAAGTTCTCCAACTCTTAAAGGATAACCTAAATTTGACACAAAATCTAATGAAACAACATGCAGATCAACATCACAGTGAGATAAGTTTTAATGTAGGAGACTGGATATTTTTACGGCTACAACCATACAAAAAAATGTCATCGCCAAGGTACTATGGTGCTTACAAGGTATTGCAAAAGTTTGGTACTATGGCATACAAATTGGAGCTTCCCGCTTCTTCGTGAGTGCATTCAGTTTTCCATGTTTCATGCTTAAAGAAGGTTATAGACGAAAATATTCTAGTTCAAAAAATATTTCCAGAACTTGATGAGGAAGGAAAAATCATATTGTAACTTGAAGCGGTCACAGAAACAAGAATCCAGCAACTACGAAATCGATCAATTACAGAGTATCTCATCAAGTGGAAGAACTTGCCCACTAAAGATTCTACATGGGAGGATGAGAATTTTTTACAGAAGCACCGAGAGTTACTCAAGTGTTGAGGACAACACTTTTTTGAAGGACAGGGGAATGTTAGGTCCCTATATTACTAGTTTAGTACCTTATTGTTATTAGTGTATCCCCCTTATTGTTATTGTTGTACCCCTGTAACCCCAATATTGTTATTATTGTGCCCTTACATTATTATTTTTAAGTCAGCTAGGATTATATTGTGGCCCCATGGACTCCTATATATAGAAGGAGTTTTGGTCATTTGTATCATCCAAGAATTTTTCATTTATGTAATGTATTGGGGGTTTCCCCCTCGAAGTGGCTAATTTCTAAGGCATTGATCTCTCTTTTATTCTATTTTTGGAGCTGGTTTCATAATAGAGACGGAGGAGTGGATATGGGAGGATGAAATGATGAAGGGATACTCTACTCATGTTGACTAGGTGGGGTAGTGAAGATTTCATTTGCTATGAATGTGTCCCATGAAATGTTATTTTGCTCAAGTTGATGCATGACTATAATCTTGATGAGGGAGTAGTGGAAAAGATTCTGAATTTGATGATTATAATCCCTCTTCTGTACAATGTATGCCATCTTGTCAATGTTGCGGGAGAGATAGTAGGGTATGTGAAGCATTCTAACTCTAGTGAAGTGCATGAGGATTTGGATATGATATGAATAGAGTCGAGAAAACCTCCCCTCATAGGTGAAATATTTCATTATTATCTTCATCATAGGGACATATCGGTCAAGATGATGAGAGAAGGGGAAAATGGCCATTTTTTCATCCTTGTATCTAGGTTTGAGATATGGTTCATAGTAGCTCTGATCAAGGTTTCCTTGTTTAAACCATTTCTCTCCCACATTATGGATCCCTGTAGCAGCTGAAATGGAATTAGTGGATGTTGTACCTTGAGAAACAATTCCTTTGCTGTGATAAAGAATCTGTGCTTAAGACATTATCTAATTCTGTCACAAATGAATATATTTTGTCTCTGTATTAAAAACCCTTAAACATTGATTCTGTAACCTTCAAACATCAAACCCATACATTTTTATGCAATGCCATGTTCCACTTATGCTGAAATGAATGAATGGAAGAAAATGAAAAGAGGACTTCAAACTGATATGTTGTTTAAAACATAATCTACCATTTTAAAACCCAGAAGAATTATGTAAAGATAAAGTTAAAATAGAGGAGCGCACATTAAGGTTTATTTAACTCTCAAATACACATGTATAAAGAGACCCGCTGCTCAAATTACTCTATTTCATTCATAGACATGAAAACATTATGTAAACTGGATAAACTTTCATCATAAACAGAATGATAGAAACTTGCATACTTCTTTCATTGATTTGCAATTCTCCAGTACAAAATTTTGCTTCAAGGTTCAAAAACTTGGAACCTCTTTATTTCTTGAAATTTCCTTTAAATACAAAGTCATAAAATAGTTTCTCCTGATGAAACTAATTCCAACTGTTTAAACTCATTCTAACTACTTAAACTACTAGTAGTTACGGAGGTACATGCCTCGAAGGATCCTATTACAATTTGCATGATTTTAAGAAAATAACATAGTGTGAATTTGAAAACTTCTAATCTATAAGGAAAGTCGCTTCTGACGTAATTGTTGAATCAACGACTACTCTTGGTTGAGACGTTGGGATCTCTTTCGCTGTGTCCATTGAGAATGTTTTTCATTTTTTCCATAGCTGACTTTGGGTTATCGGGGCATTCTTGAAACTATGATACTCCAACACCAATGTAACAGCTTGGCTGTGAGTAGCTCTTTCTGTGAAGAGAGTCTTCACCATCCATAGCAAATTGAAATGTCTATGTAAGAAGTTAAACACTATTTCTCCTTTTAAAATCTGCTTCTTTTTATGTCTGTTATCCACCCTGATTTTTGCCAATACTAACGAATCTTCATAAAACTTCCATGACATAATATTCCCTTTCTCTGTCCAACAGGAAGGTAAACCTATTCTTGTCAATTTATCAAATGATATATCAAACTTCTTTACTGTCTCTTTAATTCCTAGTAGCCTCTTCTTTGCAACCTTCTGAAGATCATTCCTGATTATCATTTTATTCACCTCTTGAGCATAAAAATATCTATCTTGTATCTCAATATTTTCCAATTCCTCATCCGACTTGGAATTGATAAAATCTATGAACTTCCTAGCCCAATTTTCTCTCTTGATTGCTGTTTGTTTATCAGATAGTATTTATTCTTCATGTTCTGAGATCAAGCTTTTCTCCTTAGCAACTATATTCAGGAAATTCCAATTGGACTTCATTTCTGAGAAAATTTCACCCCAAATAATATCTTTAGCCTTTATAAGGGAAATATTACCTTTTAACTTCTCTTTAAGGTCTTTAGTCTCAGCTTCAGCCTTTTGCAATTTCTTCTTATTCCCATTCGCTTCATTTTCTAGTGTCTGTATGACCTTGGTGGGCGTTTCTAATTGTGATTGAGCTCGCTTCAGATCTCCTTCTTCCATCTTCATCTCTGTGCTAAGTTGAGCAATTTGTGCTTGGGGATCTATATCACCTATAGGAAAAACAAAAGTACAAGTATGATTTTCAATATGGTTTTGTAAAGATATAGCAGTATTCTTTACTTTAGACAACTCTTCATCTTTTCGCAACAATTTTAGACACAACTCTTCTTTTTCTTTCTCCACCTCTGCTACTTTTGCAGCCGGTAACTTTAGTTTTTTCCTCAAGGAAGATATCTCTATTTCTGCACTCTTCATGAGATTTTGTACGACAGCTTTGTCATTAGGATCTACACTGATTTTCATGATAATATTTTTCAATTCCTCATTTTGAACTGATAAAGCCCTTGAATTAGTATTCTCCATCTTGAACTGTTTGATCACTTTCGCTAGCATGTTTTCATCTTTAACAGCTGTGGCATTGGTCTTGGTTAAATCATTGATAATTAACTGTCCAGTCTGCATATGAAGATTCATCTTATCCTAAAGTGGGATCTTCTTTACATCCATGGTTATATTTACCGCATTAAAACTGCTTGAAAATCCAAGGGACATCCCTGTTGGATGTGTTAGAGCCATTCTGAATTGATCCTTTTCAAGGTCCATTACAGTCAACAACCTAGTCTGATCAGCAGCTATGTGATGCTCTGCCTGAGCTTCTACATTAGCTTTTATTCTCTGATTTTTCTCTTCAATCTGAGTAAATATTTGTTTTACTGAGGGCATCTTCTCTGAATAAAGCTCATGACCTCTAAGAGAAGAGGGAGCATTTTGTTCTTCATTTATATGGAAGGTAAAACTTGGTGAATTTGAAGAATGATCTTCGGCCAATTTAGTTCTCTTCTCCTCTCTTGGCTCTTCATCATCTACCTCAACAACATCATCCCTACTTCTTTTATTTTCCCTTTCAGTTATAACAGGTGTTTGAATACTCGTTTTTTATGTATTTATTTCGTCTGGGTTTTCCAGCTTCTCCTGATCAGGTCTGCTTACGTGAGAAAACGCAGAATATCCATTCTCAATTCTTCTTTGGGAAATCACTCCATGCGGATCATATGGCCATTTTTCTCCTAATAGCAAATGTGTCTCTTCCAACATCTTAGAAACTTGATCAAAATCTTGCCTCATATTGACCATGAAAGGTCCCACACTCATAGGCAATTTATACATAAAACCTTTCTTCATGGGAAGAAAGTGCACCTGATCTACATTAAGGCTCTATCTTATGAATTCAAGGGAAAAAATCTGCATAGGCACAAAATTTGGGAGCCTGTAAGGCTCAATATTAGCTCCATACAATCTTATCTCTGAATATTCTTCAAACACAAACCAATCTCCGAATCTGCAACTAGGCCCTAAATGTAGAAACTCCCAGGATTTTGGTAGAAAACAGGAGGAGAAACCACATTCAAAATTCTATAAGAAATAGACATATAATGACTAGCAAACTCAAATAACCCTGCTTCATTTTCCTCTTTATTAGTTATGTCAGTCCAAAATAAAATTGATTTCTTTTGTTTGTTGACATCAACTATATTCAACCCCAAACTCATAAATTCTTCGACATTTTGATATAAGAATAAATAAACAATCAATGACCGGAATTTAAAGAAACCTGTAAGAGGAAAGGTCATCAACTGAGAATTGACAATCTCTTGCCAGAAAGATGTAATGTCGAGAACAACCCTAGGTTTCATCATTAGCGCATACATTCCCAATACTGATTTATCAATTGTAAGGTCATTATCTTTGCCCAAAATCTCTGCAATACAACTCAGAACTGGTCTGTTCTCAGCATCAAACACTTCCAAACTGAATTCTTCTCCTTCTAGTTGAACTTCCTTTGAATTTGATCTCAAATGGGACATACATTGATCAAAATTTTCACCTGAAAGGTTCTCAAAATAACGCACCAATGAATCTTCAGAGAATTGCAGTGGTGACTCATTTTCAGGAAAGCAAAGTGCTTGGCGAATTAACTGCACTGAAACCTGCAGAACGTTTTCTCCCTGCGAATTCATTATGAAGCACTTACCAGGATACATTGAAGAAACCAACCACGAGATAAATTCGGGAAAGAAATGGGCTTTTGGGATACAGATGGACAAGACACCAGATTTCTTCATTGCAGAAAAAACTGGGGACTTCTCAGCAATTAGGGTCACTTGATGATACAATAAGGAATGGTTTACAGAAGACGTGGTATCCTGGACGTCTTTTTCACTGTCCATGAGGGAATTGAGGTTTGTAGTACCAGATAGTGAGACTCATTTTTCCATGGCTTAACGGACAATAGATGGCGAACAGAAGGGTGGTGGTAATACAGCTCGAAAGGGGAAAATGACAGCAGGTAATTTGAAAACGAGATAAAAAAAACCTTTTTAATAACTGCGCAAAGCCATATTAAATGCCTGTAATGACGTGTAATGCCGCTGACGTGGAGTACAGCTGTCTTCCAACTCGCTTTATAACGTCACCGTGCGGGCTCCTATAGTATGGCAGTGAAGTTCGACTTGCACCCCCGCCAATGAATCCAAGCTGTTGATCACGGCTCACCTACGGTCAAACTAGTCAACTGCGGGGGCATTGCATTTGATAATTAACGAACTCTTTGTGCCTCCGCATTGACTCGTCCGATTTCAATATTCAACGATCACTACTCCCGCTCGGAGAGTTGCTCGAAACTAAAACATGAAGTAGCTTAATGATAACTTTAATCTGCAGCGAGCTCATAGAAATATTTCATTTTTTTAATGATACAGTTAAAAATATTATACTATAGCATATGGTTTTTGAAATTTCAGATTTTTTTATTTTTCGATTTTCAAAACAAAATATAAAAGGATATGCAGATGATCCAAAACATCTGGCTCCACCTGGGGATAGTGTTTTTGCCACGAAACACTAAGAACCTGCAGATTTGTGCCTTAACCTCAGGCATGTAGTCAAAAATTGCTTGATGAAATATGTACAATGATCACACCGGATATATACAATGGTGGTCAAATAGACAGATTTTAATGTTGGAAATAATTTTTTAGATATTGCCCATTCACAGGCATATCCATCACTTCTCCTTCAAGATTCTCCAGCATGAAAGTATTATTCGTCCTAGCCTCACTAATTCTGAACGGACCATACCACTGAGGATCAAACTTGCCGTGTTTCCCTTTGTCTTCCCTTTGGGTATCCCACCTCAATACCAGGTCTCCCTTTTGAAACATGATTTATTTTGCTTTCCTGTCAAATATTGTCTTCATTTTTTGCTGATAAGTAAGCAAATTCTCCCGAAATTTATTTATGTTTTCATTTAGCTCCATTACATTATTCATTCTTCTAATCATGGCATTAGGTTCTACTTGAGCATCTTGAAGGAAAGAAATCACAGGTTTCATCAACTGGGTGGGAAAAAAAGCTTTAGTACCATATACGAGTTCATAAGGTGATTTACCAGTGGATCTCCTAGTGGTCATCCTTGTTGCCCACAGAGCAAAAACCAGCTTTGAATCCCAATTCTTCTGGTTTTCATTTATTGTCTTCTTCAAAATTCTTACCAATGTTTTGTTAGAAGATTGTGCCAATCCATTCCCTTTTGGATGATAATCTGTAGAATGAGACAATATCACATTGTAAGTCTGACAGAAATTAATAAACCTGATTGAGTTGAAAACTTGTGCATTATCTGTCGCAATATTTACTGGACATCCAAATCTGCTAAAGATATTTTCTTCTAAAATCTTCGTAACAACCAAATCATTTTCCTTCCTGGTAGGGATTTCCTCCACCCATTTTGTAAAATAATCTGTAGCAGTAAGAATCCACTTAAATTTCCCACTAGATGGTGGATTGATTTCTCCAATGAAGTCCAGTCCCCATTGTCTGAAAGGCTCTTCAATAAAAACAGGAAGAAGAGGTAAAGGGGCTAACCTTTTCTTTTCTGCAAACACCTGGCATTTTTGACAACTTCTGACTGTTTTATATACATCAGCAAATACAGAGGGCCAATAAAAACCTGATTTGAGAATTTTATGAGCATTTACCTTCCAACTGTAGTGACCCCCACACAAACATGCATGATATTCTTTAATTACTTCTGAAGATTCCTCCTCCGTCAAGCACAACAATAACACCCCAGCAGGATCTTTCCAATATAGCTTTGCTTCAATTATAACATATGGTTGAGCTTTGAGTTTTAAAGCTCTATATTTAGCTCTATTTATTGAGGGAGGACAAGAAAGAAAGCATAAATAATGAACAATATCTTTGTATCAATCTGAGCACAAAAATTTATATTTAATTGCCGAATTCGATTGAATATTACCTGTTTCTTCATTGACTTCCTCTACGGGTGCCAATAAATTAATTCCCAGTGCTTGGAAATTTAACTCTATTATTAATTTTTCCAGCCCCAATCCTTTAATCAACTTAGTTGGTTTAATATCTAGGTCATATTCTTGTATTTTAGCAATCCATTTGCCCCTTTTCCCGTCCATATCACTCTGTACTAAAACATCTTTTACCACAGAATTAGGAACATATGCTAAAATTTGGGAATGAAGAACATAGGTTCTGAATGCTTTTAATGCTTTCACCAGAGCATATACATGTTTCTCCAATATATTATACTTCAACTCTGCATCTCGGAGCACCTTACTGAAATACGCTACAGGTTGTTCACATTTTTCTTCATTTCTCTGTAATAAGACAGCAGCAATTGTTGAGGAAGACGCAAATGAGAAAATTTGAAATGGCTTCAAATAATCTAGACTTATTAGAACAGGTGCTTCCTTCAGAGCTTCTTTAATTCTTTGAAAAGATTCTCTTGCTTCTTTGTCCCACTTCACCTCTGCATCCTTTTTCAGCATGTCTGTTATTTTCTTGACAATCTCTGCGTAATTAGGAACAAATCTTCTCAGAAAATTAATTTTCCCAAGGAATCTCTGAATATATTTCTTACTTCTGGGCAGTGGAATTGACTGTATTACTTCAACTCTCGCTGGATCGATCTTCACTCCTTGTTTAGAAAAAATATGTCCCAGCAGTTTACCCTCCTTCAGAGCGAACGGAGATTTTTTAGGATTCAGCGATAATCCATACTTTCTACACTTCAGGAAGGATTTCTGCAAATGCTGTAGATGCTCCTCATCAGAATTTGAAAAAATTGTAACATCATCCAGATAAACAACCACAAATTCATCTCCTACAAATGCAATATCCAATTCTCTTTGGAATGTGGCTCCTACATTCATTAGGCCAAACGGCATCCTGGCATACATGAATGTCCCCTAGGGTGTAGTGAATGCAGTTTTCTTTTGATCTCCCTTCTCCACAACAACCTGATTATACCCTGAAAAACCATCCACCATAGATAATATGTAAGCTCCAGTCACTTTTTGTAAGACAAAATCCATCTTCAGCAAAGGATATTTATCTTTCAATGAGGGTTTGTTCAGGTTCCTGAAATCTACGCACAGCCTTATCTCTCCATTTTTCTTTCTGACTGGTACAAGATTAGAAACCTAATTTGAATATCCGAGAGGAACAATTATTCTGGCTTGTAGCAATTTCCTTACCTCCTTTTCAATCAGAGCCAACAATAATAGATTGATTTGTCTGAGCTTTTGTTTATGCGGTTTCACTCCATCTTTCAGTTGGATTTTATGCTATATAATACTCTTATCATACATCTTCAAATCATCATAAGACCAAGAAAATACATCTTTTAATTGTTTGAACAGATCTATGTACCTCTCTTTATAGTCCTTCAGGACTCCTTTGAACAATTTGATCATTTTAGGCTCATGTTGAGTTCCTAAATTACAATCTTCCACATTCTCATCTTGGTTTGCTTTCTTCTGATTCACTGCCACGTCATTTGCATCAAGCAGTCTTTCGAGAGGCACCAAGCCTCTTGGAAAAACATTGTCTTTCAACTAAATAATCTCCTGAACACCAATCTTCTTTTTCAGAGTCTTACCAGCCAGCTCATCTTCATCAGTTTCCAAATCAATTTGATGATCTTCAAAATCTTCAATCATCAACAAAAAATGCTTAATCTGTTCATCATCCTCAAAGACCTACCAATGTTTGACATTGTCAGGGATTGAAGGTCTATATCTCATCTCAATTTCATATCTTAGTCTCGGATTGATCGGAGGCTTGAATGTACTGGCTGCAACTACTAAAGAATCAGCCATTCTATTCTCTTCCCTTGGAAAAAACTGTAAGTTGAAAGCTTCAAAGTAGTTTTCAATTAAATCCCAAACCTCATTCCTATATGCTCTTAATTTGGGATGTTTAGTTTGACACAAATTCTTTATTTGTCTTATGATTAATTTAGAATCACCAAATATGGTCATAGACTAAATTCCCATTTGCTTAGCTGTCTGCAGACTAATGATTAATGCTTCATATTCCGCTACATTATTAGTAGACTCAAACTCCAATTTGAAAGAAAAAAGGTACAAGGTTACCTTCCGGAGATACAAAAATGAAACCAGCTCCCGTGCCTTCTTTAGAAAATGCGCCATCAAAATAACACTTCCAAAGTCTGTTTGAATGCAACTCCTTATGTACAATAGCTGAAGGGAGTTGCCCTTGTGTTTCTTTAGCAAATTCTGCATCTTCATGCAGCATGAAACAAGAGAGGTGATCCTTCTCTTGGCCATAAATAGGTGAATTACCTGCGTCTTTCTTGGTAGCAGTTTTTTGAAACCTAGTTTCTCTGTAAAACCTCCTTTATTCCCCATTAAAAACAGGAATGATAGCATATGTAAAATCTAGCTTCAAAACTCCTCCCAGCTTTGCCCCCCAAGATCTAGATAATAACATACCAAATCTAGCTGGAATGTCTGCTACTACCACATCCATCATAATGCTCTTGGCTGGGCTTTAAGCCAATGAAACAACCATATCCTTAATAAGACCCACACACTTCACCCTTTTTGAATCAAAAGAATAAAGATCTTTGTATGGCTTAGTGATTTGAAAATTCAACTCTTTCATCACACACAGTGGCACCAGATTGTGGGATGCGCCAGAATCTAGCATACAATTATGTAAAATAAAATCATGTAGCAGAAGTGATATATAAAAAGGAGGGACAAATGAATCTACCTCTTCAACGTGAGGGCCAAAGGTAACCACTAGTTTTTCTTCTTGCAGATTTATGATATCACCCACCTCATCAGACTGAGATAAATTGATAAATTCAGCAATCTCCTTCTTATAACCAGGTTTTTTCATTAACTCAAGAAGAGGTATTTGAATTTTCACTTTCTACAATTCTTTTGACAAACTGAAATTTTGATTTTTCTTTGTTAACTTTTCAAGTTCTTCTTGATCTTTCTTTGAATTTAGACTTTGATCAGGAACAATAACAACTTTATCCAAAACATTAGAATCTTTGATCTTTGTTTGAGAAGCCTCAACTTGCTGTTTTTCCTTTTCCTTTTCTTCATTCCTGGGCTGCTTCCCCTTATCTGACTTCTTGATCTGGTTTTTCTGTAATGGAGTCGCCATTGGAGCAGGTACTGCTTCTGGTCCTCTTCTCTCATCATCTTGAGTTCTTAACCTCTTATTTGACCTCAAATCGTATTTTTAATATAATTCTTCTTGCATGAAGTCTGTTAACTGTCTGCAGTAATCATCCATCTCTTCTTGATCAAATGAAAGATCAGTTTCTTCATTTTCTTCCACTCCTTCTTCCTCAGCTTCTTCTTTTGTTTCATCATCTTCCATGTATACAGCATAAATTCGAGCATCATCGTCTTTCTCATCATCATCATCTGCTGAACGGGATGGAGCTACTTCTATATACAAAGGTGCTTGCACCTAATCTTGATCTTTCCTTTCTCTTTGTAGAATCTGCAGGCGCTGTTTTTTAAATTGGGGATTAAAAACCCCTCTATTTTGTCTTGCAGGCTTATTATCTATTTCCAGCTTCACCAATTTATTAGACAAATTTTTTATGACCTTAGTCATATTGTCAATTCTCTAATCTTGAGCTGAGGCTTCTTCTTTAGCTTTTCCTTTATCTTGAACTTTACCAGCAACGGACATATTAGCCTCAATCTCCAGAGCATCAGTTTGAATCTGCTCCAAAGTAGGAGACCTTCTTTCTCTCAATGTGAAACTAAAATCTGGCTCAAATGCACCAACAAAAACAACCCTTGCTCCAATAGGAGGAGGCTTCATTTCCGCAGGCAAACTACTATACAATTTGTTAAATCTTTTCACAAAATCACTCATATTTTCATCAAATTTCTTCTTTATTGCATTAAATTCTGTCAAAGAATAACCGTGGTCCCTCTTTTCGCCCCATCTCTCGATGAAACGTATTTCTAGGGCATCCCAATCATTTATGGAACCATTAGGAAATCCTTTAAACCATTTCCTTGCCTCTCCACTTAGATACTGAACAAAAAGTCTCATTACAACATCCAAATGTTCAACATTTAAATTCTCAGCAAATGTGCAAAACAGGGGCAAGTGTTGTTCTGCAGTTATTTCATCTTCACTATTAAATCTAGGGAGTAACTTGAGATACTCCTGAGGCATATCATGTAGTGGTTGGGGTAGATTTAATGGTGCATATCTATTCATCAAGAAAACAAGGGCTTCCATGTTTATCCCCGGGTTAACTGCTCCTTGAGCGGGGGTGAAATGAATACCAGTTGTAGATGGGGGTGAATGAGGTGGAACAACTGATATAGGAGTTGGTGTAAGAACGACTGCAGAAGAGCTGGCGACTGTATGAGGTTGAGTTTCTGTAAATGGGAAAGACACAAACTCTAAAGATTGCTCTTCTAATGTGGGTTCTTGGAAATGAATGGGTGATGGTGAGGATTCTTTTTCCAAGAAAATGAGTTTCCTGGAAATATTCTTGGATAAGGGAGTACGTGAACTGCTGCTTGGTGTGAGAAGTGTAACTTCTAGTGTATCAAATGTTTTTGGTTTTTGGCTCTTCTTAGAAACAATCTTCTCAGGATCAGACAAAACAGGAGCTTTTTGCTTAGAGGTATCCGACCTCGTGTGAGGTTTCTTGGGAGCCAGCGCTATTTTAAAACAAACACAGCTTACTATTTCCTCCTCTCTGAACAACTAGAGGAAATTTAAAACAAAACCTAGCGAAAATCTTTGAATCTTCGTCCTCGGAAACGGTGCCAATTAATGTTGTACCTTAAGAAACAATTCCTTTGTTGTGATAAAGAATCTGTGCTTAAGACATTATCTAATTATGTCACAAATGAATATATTTTGTCTCTGTATTAAAAAACCTTAAACATTGATTCTGTAACCTTCAAACATCAAACCCATACATGTTTCTGTAATGCCATATTCCACTTATGCTGAAATGAATGAATGGAAGAAAATGAAAAGAGGACTTCAAACTGATATGCTGTTTAAAACAGAATCTACCATTTTAAAACCCAGAAGAATTATGTAAAGATAAAGTTAAAATAGAGGAGCGCACATTAAGGTTTATTTAACTCTCAAATACACATGTATAAAGAGACCCGCTGCTCAAATTACTCTATTTCATTCATAGATATGAAAACATTATGTAAACTAGATAAACTTTCAGCATAAACAGAATGATAGAAACTTGCATACTTCTTTCATTGATTTGCAATTCTCCAGTACAAAATTTTGCTTCAAGGTTCAAAAACTCGGAACCTCTTTCTTTCTTGAAATTTCCTTTAAATACAAAGTCATAAAACAATTTCTCCTGATGAAACTAATTCCAACTGCTTAAACTCATTCTAACTTCTTAAACTACTGGTAGTTACGGAGGTACATGCCTCGAAGGATCCTATTAAAATTTGCATGATTTTAAGAAAATAACATAGTGTGAATTTGAAAACTTCCAATCTATAAGGAAATACGCTTCTGATGCAGTTGTTGAATCAACGACTACTCTTGGTTGAGACGTTGGGATCTCTTTCGTTGTGTCCATTGAGAATGTTTTACATTTTTTCCATAGCTGACTTTGGTTTATCGGGGCATTCTTGAAACTATGATACTCCAACATGAATGCAACAGCTTGGCTATGAGTAGGTCTTTCTGTGAAGAGATTCTTCACCATCCATAGCAAATTGAAATGTCTTCTCAAGAAGTTAAACACTATTTCTCCTTTTAAAATCTGCGTCTTTTTATGTCTATTATCCACCCTGCTTTTTGCCAATACTAACGAATCTTCATAAAACTTCCATGAGATAATATTCCCTTTCTCTGTCCAATAGGAAGGTAAACCTGTTCTTGTCAATTTATCAAATGATTTATCAAACTTCTTTACTATCTCTTTAATTCCTAGTAGCCTCTTCTCTGCAACCTTCCAAAGATCATTCCTGATTATCATTTTATTCACCTCTTGAGAATAAAAATATCTATCTTGTATCTCAATATTTTCCAATTCCTCATCTGACTTGGAATTGATAAAATCTATGAACTTCCTAGCCCAATTTTCTCTCTTGATTGCTGTTTGTTTATCAGATAGTATTTCTTCTTCATGTTCTGAGATCAGGCTTTTCTCCTTAGCAACTATATTCAGGAAATTCCAATTGGACTTAATTTCTGAGACAATTTCACCCCAAATAATATCTTTAGCCTTTATAAGGGAAATATTACCTTTTAACTTCTCTTTAAGGTCTTTAATCTCAGCTTTAGCCTTTTGCAATTTCTGCTTATTCCCATTCGCTTCATTTTCTAGTGTCTGTATGACCTTGGTGGATGTTTCTAATTGTGATTGAGCTCTCTTCAGATCTCCTTCTGCCATATTCATCTCTGTGCTAAGTTGAGCAATTTGTGCTTGGGGATTTGTATCACCTGTAGGAAAAAAAAAGTACAAGTATGATTTTCAATATGGTTTTGTAAAGATATAGCAGTCTGCTTTACTTTAGACAACTCTTCATCTTTCCGCAACAATTGCAGACGCAACTCTTATTTTTCTTTCTCCACCTCTGCTACTTCTGCAGCCATTGAATGATCTGGAGCCGATAACTTTATTTTTTTCCTCAAGGAAGATATCTCTATTTCTGCACTCTTCATGAGCTTTTGTACGACAGTTTTGTCGTTAGGATCTACACCGATTTTCATGATAATCTTTTTCAATTCCTCGTTTTGAATTGATAAAGCCCTTGAATTAGCCTTCTCCATCTTGAACTGTTTGATCACTTTCGCTGGCATGTTTTCAGCTTTAACAGCTGTGGCATTGGTCTTGGTTAAATCATTGACAATTAACTGTCCAGTCTGCATATGAAGATTCATCTTATCCCAAAGTGGGATGTTCTTTACATCCATGGTTATATTTACCACATTAAAACTGCTTGAAGATCCAAGGGACATCCTTTTTGGATGTGTTAGAGCCGTTCTGAATTGATCCTTTTCAAGGTCCATTACAGTCAACAACCTAGTCTGATCAGCAGCTATGTGATGCTCTGCCTGAGCTTCTACATTCGCTTTTTTTCTCTGATTTTTCTCTTCAATCTGTGTAAATATTTGTTTGACTGAGGGCATCTTCTCTGAATAAAGCTCATGACCTCTAGGATAAGAGGGAGCATTTTGTTCTTCATCTATATGGAAGGTAAAACCTGGTGAATTTGAAGAATGATCTTCGGCCAATTTAGTTCTCTTATCCTCTCTTGGCTCTTCATCATCTACCTCAACAAAATCATCCCTACTTCTTTTATTTGCCCTTTCAGTTATAACAGGTGTTTGAATGCTCGTTTTTGATGTATTTATTTCATCTGGGTTTGCCAGCTTCTCCTAATCAGGTCTGCTTACGTGAGAAAACGCAGAATATCCATTCTCAATTCTTCTTTGTGAAATCACTCCATGCAGATCATATGACCATTTTTCTCCTAATAGAAAATGTGTCTCTTCCAACATCTTAGAAAATTCATCGAAATCTTACCTCATATTGACCACGAAAGGTCCCACACTCATAGGCAATTTATACATAAAACCTTTCTTCATGGGAAGAAAGTGCACCTGATCTACATTAAGGCTCTATCTTATGAATTCAAGGGAAAAAAGCCGCATAGGCACAAAAGTTGGGAGCCTATAAGGCTCAATATTAGCTCCATACAATCTTATCTCCGAATATTCTTCAAACACAAACCAATCTCCGAATCTGCAACTAGGCCCTAACTGTAGAAACTCCTGGGCTTTTGGTAGAAAACATGGAGGAGAAACCCCATTCAAAATTCTACAAGAAATAGACATATAATGACTGGAAAAATCAAATAACCCTGCTTCATTTTCCTCTTTCCTAGTTATGTCAGTCCAAAATAAAACTGATTGCTTTTTTTTGTTGACTTCAACTATATTCAACCCCAAACTCATAAATTCTTCGACATTTTGATATAAGAATAAATAAACAATCAATGACGGGAGTTTAAAGAAACCTGTAAGAGGAAAATTCATCAACTGAGAATTTAAAATCTCTTGCCAGAAAGATGGAATGTCGAGAACAACCCCAGGTTTCATCATTAGCGCGTACATTCCCAATACTTATTTATCAATTGTAAAGTCATTGTCGTTGCCCAAAATATCTGCAATACAACTCAGAACTAGTCTGTTCTCAGCATCAAACACTTCCAAACTGAATTCTTCTCCTTCTAGTTGAACTTCCTTTGAATTTGATCTCAAATGGGACATACATTGATCAAATTCTTCACCTGAAAGGTTCTCAAAATAACACGCCAATGAATCTTCAGAGAATTGTAGTGGTGACTCGTTTTCAGGAAAGCAAAGTGCTTGGCGAATTAACTGCGTCGACACCTGTAGAACGTTTTCTCCCTGCGAATTCATTATGAAGAACTTACCAGGATACATTGAAGAAACCAACCACGAGATAAATTCGGGAAAGAAATGGGCTTTTGGGATACAGGCGAACAAGACACCAGATTTCTTCATGGCGGAAAAAATTGGGGACTTCTTAGCGTTTAGGGTCACTTGATGATACAATAAGGAATGGTTTACAGAAGACGTGGTATCCTGGATGTCTTTTTCACTATCCATGAGAGAATTGAGGTTTGTAGTACCAGATAGTGAGACTCGTTTTTCCATTGCTTAACGGACAACAAATGGCGAACGGAAGGGTGGCGGTAATACAACTTGAAAGGGGAAAATGACAGTAGGTAATTTGAAAATGAGATAAATCAAACCTTTTTAACAACTGCGCAAAACCATATTAAATGCCTATAATGACGTGTAATGCCACTGAAGTGGAGTACAACTATCTTCCACCTCGCTTTATAATGTCACCGCGGGGGATCCTAGAGTACGGCGATGAACTTCGACTTGCACCCCCCGCAATGAATCCAAGCCGTTGATCATGGCTCACCTACGGTCAAACTAGTCAACTACGGAGGCATTGCATTTGATAATTAATGAACTCTTTGCACCTCCACATTGACTCGTCCGGTTTCAATCTTCAACAATCACTACTCCTGCTCAGAGAGTTGCTCGAAACTTAAACATGAAGTAGCTTAATGATAAATTTAATCTGCAGCGAGCTCGTAGAAACATTTCATTTTTTTAATGATACAGTATAAAAACATTATACTATAGCATATGTTTTTTGAAATTTCAGATTTTTTTATTTTTCGATTTTCAAAATAAAATAGAAAAGGATATGCAGATGATCCACAACAGTGGACATGATAAAAGTGACCCCAATAGGAGTGACCTACCTATCATGAATATTTTTTATGAACAACCTTGTCAACATAGGTTGATACTAAATGTGTTTCACTTTCTCACAAAACTCAAAACAACCAACATGTTTAAAACATGACACAGCGAGGGGAGAAGCCATGAGCTCTTTTGTGGTTACTGGTTCATATCTGATGATTTTTCCTCCTTTCCCTCCTTTCCTACTCTTCTTTGGTGTTTGTTCCTCACTAACACTTCTATCCTCCTCTTCAGAAATTATGAATTTGAAGGCTTTGGAAACCCTAGGGTAAATGGAATGAGATGAAGGGAGTGAGAGATGAAATGACTAGCTTAGGAAAATGGAGGGAATGAATGTAAATGAAAAACTAGGGCTATGAAAACTCTAGGATTTAATAGTGTTTATGACTGATATGTGTTTAGGGACATGAATATGGATATGATGCATGAAAATGGGAAGGAAATGGAAACTAGGGTTTCATAGCAATAAGCACTTCAAATTTTCCTATGGAACACCAAATATATTATAGGAAAGGTGTCTTTAGGGTCTACTTACTGATTTAAAGCCTTTTTAAGAATTTTGTGAGGAAATGAAGCTTGCTAGAGGTGGTGAAATACTTTAAAATCCTCCCTGAGAAAACGCGCAGTGCCAAGGAATACACGCAATCCCTAAGTGCAAATGCACAGTGCCTGTGTAAATTGGTCAGGTGTTGTTAGGAAAACGCGTAGCGCCTTTGGGTAAATGTGCAGTGCCTAAGAAAACGCGCAGCGCCTGTGTGCAAATGCGTAGCACCCTAAAATTTGACCCAAAATGCTCAGAAAACTTGAAAGTTCTCCTTTGATGGAAACTCCTGATGGCTAAATGGAAACAATAACTTGCTTTGAGGTGTTTTGAAAGGATTTATAGCATAGTGGATTTGAAATTTTAATTTGAATCACCCTCTTTTATAATGTTCACTTTTCTCTTTGAACTTTGGCACTGATACTCTTTATCTTTCTGAATTTTTGGCATTGCAGGTTGATCCAGTCATGGAGTTTGGATTTATTTTCTCCACTTAGGCCAGATGATTGCATTGTTATCTTGGGATTGAATTTATTACATATGATAACATAAAATTACATTTGGAAAAACATAAATAAATTACATATTGAATTTTATATCAAAATGACATTTTGAAATAAAATCATTAAACTGAAAAAATACAACTTTGAAAGTATGATAATTACATCATGATGATCTTGTTTAGTCCCTCTCATATATGTGTTGACTTCATCTGAAATGGAGTGACCTTGAGAAATATAAAAACCTAATGACCTAATGATACTACTTTAGACCTGACTTTCATGAATGAGATTTTGACTTAAAAGACTTCCAAGTGAAAAGAGCATTTCCATAGGTGTTGTTATGCTCAAGGAGACATGAAAATGAGTCAGCCAATATGATCTTCTGAGGGAGAATTGAGCTTATTGACAAGGACAACCACTAGTGGAACAATTCATTAGGGGAGTTTGGAGGTCTAAAATGGGCCTCCTAAGGAAATTATAAAATAATAGTGGAAATACTAAAATAATATTAGATTACACCATCAAAGTTTCGAGGGAAAAAGGAATAAATTAGTAATAAAATAATAAAACTATTTTTTTAACTCGTATTTTCAACTTATATCCCTAAATTTTAACTCAAATTTCGAGCGGAAACACTCATTGGATGCATAATTTAATTCCTCATCCAAGGAGTACCCATGTTGCATACTTCCAATGGACCCTACTACATGAAAAATGAGAAATACATGAAAAACATGATTGCAATCACGTTTCTTCATGTATTTCTCATTTTTTGTGTAGCAAGGTCCATCGGAAGCATGCAACATGGGTACGCCTTGGATGTAGAATTAAATTTTGCATCCAACGAGTACTCCTACTCGAAATTTGAGTAAACAATTAGGGATATATGTTGAAAATATGAGTTGAAAAAGTAGTTTTATTATTTTATTATTTTTTATTAATTTTACATTTTTACTCCAAAAGTGGTGAATCATCCCCCATGGTTGACATCATCATCTTGAATCCTATTGGTTCTTATAAATTTTATTTTGTTTGTACATTTTTCTTAGGAGGCCCATTATAGACCTCAAAATTCCCCTAATGTTATATCATGACATAATGGAATGATGGAAAATTTCTTTAGAGTGGGACACCTAAGATGCACATGAAAATGTGTTTTCATCCTAGGTGGAAGTATGCAAATA
This sequence comes from Pinus albicaulis, assembly GCA_034641835.2. Taxonomy (NCBI): domain Eukaryota; kingdom Viridiplantae; phylum Streptophyta; class Pinopsida; order Pinales; family Pinaceae; genus Pinus; species Pinus albicaulis. The sequence continues at coordinate 159,628,505 of CM076583.1, read as the reverse complement.
CTGACACTAACAGTAGTCACGGAAACAAGAACTCAATAGCTACGAAATCAATCAATTTCAAAGTATCTCATCAAGTGGAAGAACTTACCTACTGAAGATTCCACATGGAAGGATGAGAATTCTATACAGAAGCATCTAGAGCTACTCAAGCGTTGAGGAAAACTATTTTTTGAAGGAGAGGGGCATGTTAGGTCCCTATATTACTAGTGTAGTCCCTTATTGTTATTTTTGTACCCCTGTAGTCCCCATATTGTGATTATTGTGCCCCATAAAACCCCACTATTGTTATTGTTGTGCCCTTACATTTTTATTGTTAGGTCAGCTAGGATTATATTGTGACCCCATGGACTCCTATATATAGAAATGAGGTTTTGTCATTTTAATCATCCAATAATTTTTCATTTATGTAATGTAAAGGAGGTTGCACCCTCGAAGTGGCTCATTTCTAAGGTGTTGATCTCTCTTTTCTTCTATTTTTGGAGCTGCTTTCATAATAATCAACAATTTTCAAAATCAAATGATTTTTTGCTACCTCAAAAAAGTGAGTACTCGTATCAATTCTCATTTCAAAGTTTACATTTTTTTTACTTCAGGTTTCAGAGTAATCCTCATAATGCCTATGTCTCCTACTATACCCTTCAATTCAGAAATTTTTTTTGGTAAGAGTTCTTCATACTTGTGTAATAGTTCTGTAACTTTGCTAACTGTGTCTTCATCCCAATAATCTCTGATCAATGAAAATTTTGGTCTTTCTTCTGACCCAATATTCACCTTTTTTTGCCTTCATGGGCTATGTTATGTCATGGATTTTAGGTTCTGGTCTAGCAACTTTGCGATGTCCTTTTGATTCTAGGATATCAATATTGTGTGGATCATCATCATCCTCTTTTGTTGTCACATTATAGCATTCTAGTGTGTGTTGCAATTACGTGATACAATTGAGCTACTTCAAAGTTAGCACAATTGTAGTCTTAAAAATCCCTGCTCTGACTGCTTGAAGGGCTTCATCTATGCAAGGATAGTCATTTCAAAACTAAATGTCAGAAGGAACCCTTCAACCAAATCTAACCAATTTGATGTTCCATGTCACAGTTCTGTCACAAGATACCAATTCATAGGTATCATTTCCAATGTGTGAAAAAATATATGCACCCACTCTAGTTCTGGATCCTTGCCCCAAACTAAATTCCAATGAAAAATATGCTCCCAGGGGCCATCCTTGCCATCATATTTTACTTAGATTATCGTATTTACATGTACAAATCTGATCTTCATTAGTCTGTGATATTCTTTCCAACTTCTGATATTTTATTTATGAGTACCTCACCATCTAGCAGGTGTAAATCTCAGATCTACATCTAGCGCTTGGAATATCTATTGTTATGGAAATTATCTTTCAAATTCATCAAGAAAAAGACTTACATCACCTATCCCATAATAATAAGAAAAATTAAATACCTCTAAAGTTATGCAATGAAGTGATATTGTGATTATGTTACATCGTATTGTAGAGATTTCATGCAACCTGTTTTGCCAATTCTCCAGTTCTTCATCAGAGTCTAAAATACAAGATTTTTCATGTTCCTAGCTTAGTCTTCCATCTGCATTGGGATTGATTCAATATTCCTCCTTAGCTATTATCTTATAGATGTTGTCAATATTTGCATCACAATACTCATCGCAGATAGGCTCTGTGTACCGCACTCTTTATAATGGGTCAAGAGGAACACTGACCCTCAAATCGCCTTGTTCAAACACCATCTTTCTTGTCTTCAAATTGATTATCACATCAGTATCAAAATTCCAATCTAATCCAAGCAGCACCAGATATGGATTGTTGTCATATACAATCTCAATTACTTTGAAATCTACAATAGCGCGCACTCCCTCAACATCTACTATAACAAAAGGCAACCTTCCCATAGGGATGATATTCTGTTGGTTGGCCATTCTCAATTGAATTGATGATCATTTCAAATATGGTTTTTCCATTCAATCCCAAGTTTTCTTAGGAAACACATTGGCATCAGATCCCAAATCTAGGATTACTTGATCCATATCATAGTCCCTCATTGACGTAGTTAGTCTCATCTACCTTCTCATTCTCTTCTTATGTCAATGCAACTTATTTATGGCAAGAGACTCACTGCGTGGTTCTTATTTTTCAATGTGAGAGTCTATCAAATCCTAGAGTCCTTGAACAACCTTCTAATCTCTTAGCAAATTCATGCAGGTCTGCAAAAAATATTTTAATATGGCTAGATCAAACTCCTTCATCATAGTAATTACCTTGGCATTGTCCTTCTTCAGTATTAACTTTTGTAATGGATGCAGTTTAGATGTGGAAGCTACAGGATCCATGAAGCTTCATTTCAAGTCCACGAATGTATCCATAACCCTTTGCAAGTTGAATCCAGAGGCCTTTTCTGAGGTCTTATGAACCCATGTTTCTTCCATCAGCTTCTTTCCTTCAGCTTTATCATCTCTAGTTACTTCACCACTTCTTTTTACTATGTTAATGCATGGGACATCTTCCTTTGGTTCGACGGTCATCATCTGCAAATTTTTTGTGGGCTACTGGTTTCTTTTCTCTTGCATATTTTTCATAAGGAGAGGACATTGTTCTATCACATGATCAAAATTTTTATAGTACTTACATGTGGAGGTAGGATTCTAACAATCCCTCACAAAGTTTCATGCTTCGCCACAGTTATAAAAAATAATTTTACCACTTCCTCAACCAACTCCTCCTCCTTATCCTCGTCCACATCCTGGGAATCCTCGTCGACCAACATGTTTTCCTTGTCTTTGTTTGCACGTCCTCTAGCCTACATTCTATAAGCACCTGCAGTTTTCTCCATGATCAAATCATAACTGTGATATTTCTTCTCATCATTCCCCACTGATATACAAAAGTTACAAAATAGATGCTTCGAGGTCTATACATAATTTTGTAACAAATATCACTCTTCCATGCAATGGTGACCTGCAATCTTATATATGTCACACCATATGCTTGATCATGGGTTAAATGGATTAGGTACTACACTATTGAGGTATTCTCTGAAAATAGGGCATTGATCCTTATAATGGCCTTCTGCCTTACACTTTATGCACCATACTTTTGATCAAATTTATGACCTTACTTCCTTACCCTTCTTTAGATATTTCAGCTCCAAATGAAATTTTTCTAGTTGGTTATGAATCTGTTGTACTCCAACATGTTTATCAGTGATCAAAGATGTTGGCAATATGATGCCGAGTGTTGTCCTTGATGGCAATCCACTGAATGAAGATGAAGACATGAGAATTTTGGCAGGTGTTGTCCTTGATGGCAATCAACCTGATGAAGTTTTTCTAGACCTGATGGACTTGTGAATACAGAAGGCAATGAAGAAAGGAATTCAGCATGTGCTAAATCTATGGTGAGAAGAGTATGTCTCTAAGCATACACGTATTTGTCCAAGGGAAGTCATGTATGCACGCGTAAAAGAACGTGCCAAGTCGCGTATGGGAAAAAGCGCTCAAAAAGTGAAAAACCAGGGGTAACCACCATGGTATTGACCCATTGTATTGGGTAATGAATCGCCTAATTGACCCCGTCCAGGAATACCATCGAAAGTAATGTAGTTTTGGGCTCATGGTATTGTTTTGGCTCATGGTATTGAAAAATGGGCTCATGGTATTGTTTTGGCTCATGGTATTGAAAAAGGGGCTCATGGTATTGAAAAAGGAAAACCTATATAAAGAGAAGAAATTCATTTGTGCAAATCATAAGTGTGGGTGCAAGATGTCTGAGCTTGAATGAATACTTCTCTCTGAAGTAGATCTGAATGGAAAGGGTTACAGTTGAATGATAGATTTGAATGTATGATGCACCAATGATGAAGAAGGGGATCTAGATCTGAAACGTACTTGTATTTGCTAGATCTGTTTATGGAATGATTAGATCTGTGATGAGGTGAACATCTGTCTGAGGTAAAGGGTAAAATCTGAAGTGATGTATCTATTGTGAAGAATTACAATGACATAAAAGTCTGAAGAACCATACGCTAGTTCGCCTAAGAGGAAGCACGTATATACGCGGCTTCTCTGAAGAGAAAGCGTGTATGCGCAATGAAATTGGATCTGTAATATGTACAGAAGTATACGCAGGTTTATGTGAACGGAAGCGCGTATATACGCAACATCAGTGAAAGGGAAGCGCGTATGCAAACTAGGGTTTGGTTAATTCTGTGGTAAGAAATGTCTGATCTGTTCTGCTGGTTTACTGATATCTTTTAGTGAGTTATATGTATCTATTTAATGGTTGACTGTGCTTAAAAGTATGGAAAGGGTCCAGTCTGAAAATATGATGAAACGAGGCCTGCAAGTGGTGTCCTAAAGGAAGCTTTGGATCCAGTGTGAAAATTGATGAAACATGGTCCATAGAGTCTTAGAGGTTTGTATCTTCAGTCGGGGAGTTGTAGATCCCTTCTCAGAGTGAGAATTTGGTAAACAAGATCAGAGGGTCGTAGCGCTCCCTTCCGGGAAATGCCGGTAAGCGAGTCGGGGGTTGGAGCTCTCTTCCGGGAGCAACTGGAGAACGGTACGGTGGGTGCCTGCGTGCTGGTAGGAGTTTGCACCAGCACATATGTTGTAAGATGTTTTCTCTATAATAAAATATTGAGGGCTGAGCAACTGCAGCGGTGGTTTTCTCTTGACTTTGGTTTCCACCTAAAAATCCTGGTGTTCATGTGTGATGCTTTGTGTGATGGTTTATTCTGTTCTTACTACACATGTTTACTGTTTATTAAACATCTGATGAATGAATGATGGAATGATATAAGTGAAGAATTAATGACATTATTAGATCTTTGTGTATACGCGAGTTTCATAAAGGGTATCCGCGTGTATACGCGAGTTTACTGAAGGAAAGTAGCGTATGGGTTTTTAAGAAATGAAAAAGTAAATAATATTGAATTTGCAGTAAATACTGATTCACCCCCCCTCTCAGTATTTTTCCCAAAAATTGGTATCAGAGCGGGTCCTTCTGCAGAAGCTTGATCGCTTGAAGGAGATCCATCGCAATGGGAAGTCTTGAAGGAGTAATGTCTATAAGGCCACCTCTATTCAATGGAAGCAATCTGATTTTCTGGAAGGTACGAACACAAGCATATCTGCAAAGTCTTGGTGCAGAAGTATGGGCAATCGTGGAAGAAGGTTATCAATATCCAACAAAGTATTCCTACTGATGCGGCAGAAAGGAAGAAATATGAAATCAATGCCAAAGTAGTCAATGTCCTATTAGGAAGCATGTCTGAACCAGAATTTGCTAAAGTGATGCAGCTAAAATCAGCAAAAGAAATATGGGACAAAATCATTCTGAGCTATGAAGGAGATACAAAGGTAAAAAGTGCAAAACTCCAAACTCTCAGAATCAAATATGAAAATTTAAAAATGCATAGTGATGAAAGTATTGCCGGTTTCTTTTTACGTCTAGATGATATTGTAAATCGAATGAGAAATTTGGGCGAAACCATAGCTGATACTACTCTGGTAGAAAAAGTCTTAAGATCTTTGACTTCAAAATTTGACTCTAAAGTTTCAGCTATAGAAGAAAGGCAAGACTTGCAAACTCTTACTATTGTTCAGTTACATGGTATCCTGACTGCTTTTGAAATGAGACAAGGAGGTCCTTCTCAAATCAAAGAAGTTGTTTTTAAGGCATCTGCAAAAGGAAAAGAAAAGGAAGTTCTCAAGGAATCTAGCTATATATCCGACGAAGAAGAAGCAAATTTTGTGAGAAGACTCCAACCAGGAACCGGAAGATTCAAAGGTAAGCTTCCTTTCAAATGTTTTGATTGTGGAAGAGTTGGTCATTATGCTGCAACGTGTCCTTATAAAGGAAAAGAAGTAGCAAGAAGGAATAAGAACCGATCTAGCTCTAAGAAAAGTTACTATACTAATGAAGACAGTGATGGGTCATCTGATAGTGAGGAAGAATGTGAAGAAGATCTTAGACTTCTCATGGCATTTGAACAAAAATAAGAAAAGGATACTTTTATGGATGCTCTAGAGGAAAATGATTTTCTTGAAGAAAACAATCAACTCAAGCTATGCTTAGAAGAATATAAAATTCTCTTAGAAGAACAGAAGATAATCAGAGAGACCATTGAAAAGCAGTTTGAAGAAGCAAAGAAACACATTGAGAAATTAGAATGTGAAGTGGTAAGTCAAAGAAAAGAAGTTGAGAAAGTAAAGACTTTGAATCTTAGATTTGCTAAAGGATCTGAAACCTTAGATGAGATTATCAAGGTACAACGTTCTCCTCTTATAAAGACAAGTCTTGGATATACCGAAGAATCTTCTCAAGCTTCAACACCAAATTATCTAAAAGCAGCTACAGGTGGTTTACTACATTCAGCCACTCAGCAAGGGAATAGAGGATCTTTACAAGTAAAGCATGATCATCTCAATTCAAGGAACACTAACAGGGATAGCTTTCAAAGAAGCTACAACCAACAGGTAAATTCAAATAGAATATTTCATGATCGCAGAAATTTCTACTTCAATGGACAATGTTTCACATGTCACAATTTTGGTCATAAAGCTATTTAATGTGTTGCATATAAAACCATCATGACAAGAGAAGCAAGAAAGAAAAGGATGAACATTGAACCAAATAAGAACACCTATAACAACTTTTCTCCTCTTCAAAACGAAGTTGAATGTACTTATTGCAATAAATTTGGTCATGAAGAATCCGAATGCAGGAGCAAGGTCCAGCCAAAAGAACGTGTTCCCTCAAGCTCTAAAGTGTGGAAAAAGAAAGAAATACCAGTTGAAAATTGTGGGATAGCGTTATTTGCAGAAGGTGAAGAAAATCAATGGTACATTGATAGTGTGTGCTCAATACATATGACAGGTGACAAAAGAAAACTTCTTGCATACAATGCTCTAGAAAAGGAAAATAAAGTTACATTTGGAAATGATCCTCCTGCTGTAATTAAAGGAAAAGGGTCAGTGTTTCTAAAAGAAAAGGTGAAGGCTAATGATGTCATGTATGTGGATGGATTAAGGCATAACCTATTAAGTGTAAGTCAAATGTGTGATCAAGGAATAGAAGTGGTCTTTAGTTCAAAAGAATGTGTGGTTCGTGATCTTGATACAGGTAAAATTATTATAAAAGGGAAAAGAAATCCAAGCAACCTGTATGTACTGAACTGCAAAGATCAATGCTACTTGAGCAAGTCTTCAGAAAATTGGCTATGGCATAGAAGGCTGGGACATCTGAGCTTCTCTCAAATCAACAAAGCAAGCAGACTTCAAGCTGTTCGTGATCTTCCCAATATTAATCTACCAGAAAGTATCATATGCAAATCGTGTCAATTCGGTAAGCAGACGAGAGTACGATTTAATGCAAAAGAAGGATCATCAAGTAAGCTTCTTGAACTCATTCATACTGACATATGTGGACCTATGAGGAAAAAGTCACCACATGGGGAAGAATACTATATCTTATTTATTGATGATTACTCTAGAATGTGTTGGATCGGATTCATTAAACACAAAGATGAAGCATTTGAAAAATTTCAGAGCTTCAAAGCACTGGTAGAAAATGAATTAGATCTAAAAATCAAGTGTCTTAGATCTGATCGAGGAGGAGAATATACTTCAAATGAATTCTTTGAATTTTGTGAACAACATGGCATAAAAAGACAGTTCTCTGTAGCAGGCACTCCACAACAAAATGGCGTAGCAGAAAGAATGAATAGAACTATTCAACAAATGGCTAGAGCTATGCTTGATGATTCTGGAACTCCTGACATGTTCTGGGGAGAAGCAGCACATACAGCAGCTAACATTCTCAACAAGGCTCATGTTCGGGTAAATAGTGACAAAACTCCATATGAACTCGGGTATGGTAATTCTCCATCTGTGAAGCATTTTAGAGTTTTTGGAAGTAAATGCTTTATCAAAAATAATGATGAAAAGCTTGGCAAGTTTGAACCTAGATCAGATGAAGGGATATTTCTTGGTTACTCATCTACAAGCAAAGCTTACAAATGTTACAATAAAAGGCTTCGAAAGATTGTTGAATGTATTGATGTTGTTATTGATGAGTCTCCCACAGCCCCTAAAGAAGAAAAACAAACAACAAAAGAAGATGATGGTGACTTATGTCCTTCTACCTCAAATAATAATGATATAGACAGTGGATCCAATGAAGAACCTGATAATGATCTATCTAAAAAATTTCCATCCAGATATGTTCAAAACAATCATCCTAAATCTCAAATTTTGGGAGACAAGGAATCAGGTGTACGAACAAGGAGAACTCTTGTGGGAGCTTCTAGCCATCTGGCACTTCTATCCAAAATTGAACCACACAATGTCAATCAAGCTAGCAAAGATGAATGTTGGAGGCATGCCATGAATGAAGAGCTTGATCAAATTGAAAAAAATGACACTTGGGAATTGGTACCAAGACCACATGATAAAAATGTCATTGGAACTAAATGGATTTTCAAGAACAAGTTAAATGAGAATGGGGATGTTGTAAGAAACAAAGCTAGACTGGTTTGCAAAGGGTACACTCAACAAGAAGGTATAGACTTTGAAGAAACTTTTGCTCAGGACTGTAGCTAGACTTGAAGCCATAAGAATGTTTCTTGCTTTTTCAAGTCATCAACAAATCAAAGTTTATCAAATGGATGTTAAATCTTCTTTTCTTAATGGTGATCTAGAAGAAGAAGTATATATAGAACAACCGGAAGGATTCATTTTAGGAAATGATGAAAATCTTGTTTGTAGACTTAAGAAGGCTCTATATGGTCTCAAACAAGCTCCAAGGGCATGGTATTATCGTCTTGACAAATATCTTCATCAACAAGGATTTTCAAAGGGGTCTGCTGATAGCAACTTATACACAAAAGTTGAAAATGATAAACTTTTGATTGTGGTTGTATATGTTGATGATATCATTTTGGGAGTAATGAAGAATCTATGAGTCAAAAATTTGCTTCTGTTATGCAGCAAGAATTTGAAATGTCCTTACTTGGAGAATTAACATTCTTTCTTGGCTTACAAGTGCATCAAACTGCAGATGGCATATTCTTATCACAAGAAAAATATATCAAGCAAATTCTGAAGAAGTGTGGCATGGAAGAATACAAACCTGTAAGTACAGCAATGATAACCGGATGCAATCTCAGTTCTCATGATGATTCACCCACAATGAATCAACTAGAATACAAATCAATGATAGGAAGTCTACTTTATCTCACTGGGACTAGACCAGACATTATGCATGCAGTTGGGATTGTTGGACGATTCCAAGCTAATCCAAAAGAGTCTCACCTTCAGGCTGTTAAAAGAATATTCAAATATCTACAAGGAACTCAGACTTTGGTCACATGGTATCAAAGAATGTTGATCTTACTCTTCATGCTTACTGCCCAGTGCGAGATTAGGTACAGGAAGTGTTGATGATCGAAAAGCACTAGTGGTGGTGCATTCTATATGGGACCCCGGTTAGTATCTTGGTTCAGCAAGAAGCAAAATTCTATTGCCTTATCTACAGCAGAAGCAGAATATGTGGCTGCCGCATCTTGCTGCACTCAACTCCTTTGGATGATGCAAACCTTACAAGATTTTCAAATCAAATGTACACCTCTTGTTCCCATTAAGTGTGACAATACAAGTGCCATAAGTATTTCAAAGAATCCTGTTATGCATTCGAAGACCAAGCACATTCCCATCAAGTATCACTTCTTACGTGAACAAGTGCTTGAGAAAAAATTGAAGTTGGAGTATGTTCCCTCCAAAGAACAAGTTGCTGATATCTTTACCAAACCTCTGCCTAGGGAAGCATTCGAGTATCTAAGACAGAAGCTGGGAGTGTTCTCTGCCAGTCAAAAGAACAAATCTGCATCAATTTAGAAGAAGGCATTGGATACGCGGATTTCCTGAAACACAGTCGCGTATATACGCAAGTTCATGCACAGAAAACCACGTATGTCTGATTGCTGACAAATTTCTGTTTGGGGTCAGCTCTCTACAGCACAACTGCAATGCTGTTTGGTATCTCTGGTATCTCTGGTGATGTTCCAGCTCTTATAATACTGTTTCAATCTCTGTTGTTTTAAATATGCCTTGATTATTGGTTGAAAGTGTTCAGGATGCACAAACTAAGGGGGAGCCTTAGTCATATGGAAAGGATGTTCGGATGCACATTTTCAGGGGGAGCCCTAGTCTTGCCGAGTATAATGCATTGTTGGCATTATGGTGGTTCTGATATATGATCTCTCTTGAGGTTTTTCTGGTCTTGGTCATAAATGGTCATTTTTGTATTTTGATGACATGGTCTTGTCGAGACCGATGATGTAAAATTGTAATATTCAGTCATGTAAGGACTTGTAAAATTTGTAAACCCACTTGGTTGGGTCGTTGAATCAATTTTTGTAAATCCACTTGGTTGGGTAGTTGAATTGATATGTGTAAACCCACTTGGCTGGGTATTTGAGTCTCATATGTAAATCCACTTGGTTGGATCTTTGATGTAAGTATGAGTCCTTGGTGATAGGAAGGTCATAGAGTCATGTACTTCATTGAAAAATATGTTTGGAGATTCAACATGAACTCAGGGGGAGCTTGGTCACTTCAGTATATTTCAGATTTGCATAATGCTTCTTCCACATGAGGAGAAAAGGGGGAGAGTATGTTGGTTTTTGATCCGCCCTTTGCCCTTGATGTCAAAGGGGGAGAGTGACATGGTGTTTGAATGAAGAGAAAGAATGGTGTCAAAAATGGGGAAAGTGACATGGTGTCATTGTTTTCTTAATATACCTATCTGTTGTGATGATCAAACACCATCATGGTTGCCATCAAGTCCAAAGGGGGAGATTGTTGGCAATATGATGCCGAGTGTTGTCCTTGATGGCAATCAACTGAATGAAGATGAAGACATGAGAATGTTGGCAGGTGTTGTCCTTGATGGTAATCAACCTGATGAAGTTTTTCTAGACCTGATGGACTTGTGAATACATAAGGCAATGAAGAAAGGAATTCAACATGTGCTAAATCTATGGTGAGAAGAGTATGTCTCTAAGCATACGCGTATTTGTCCAAGGGAAGTCGCGTATGCATGCGTAAAAGAACGTGCCAAGTCGCGTATGGGAAAAAGCGCTCAAAAAGTGCAAAACCAGGGGTAACCACCATGGTATTGACCCATTGTATTAGGTAATGATTCGCCTAATTGACCCCGTCCAGGAATACCATCGGAAGTAATGTGGTTTTGGGCTCATGGTATTGAGACATAATGGGCTCATGGTATTGTTTGGCTCATGGTATTGAAAAGGGAGCTCATGGTATTGAAAAAGGAAAACCTATATAAAGAGAAGAAATTCATTTGTGCAAATCATAAGTGTGGGTGCAAGATGTCTGAGCTTGAATGAATACTTCTCTCTGAAGTAGATCTGAATGGAAAGGGTTACATTTGAATGATAGATCTGAATGTATTATGCACCAATGATGAAGAAGGGGATCTAGATCTGAAACGTACTTATATTTCTAGATCTATTTATGGAATGATTAGATCTGTGATGAGGCAAACATCTGTCTGAGGTAAAGGGTAAAATCTGAAGTGATGTATCTATTGTGAAGAATTACAATGACATAAAAGTCTGAAGAACCATACGCTAGTTCGCCTAAGAGGAAGCACGTATATACGCGGCTTCGCTAAAGAGAAAGCACGTATGCGCAATGAAATTGGATCTGTAATATGTACAGAAGTATACACAGGTTTATGTGAACGGAAGCGCGTATATACGCGACATCAGTGAAAGGGAAGCGCGTATGCAAACTAGGGTTTGCTGAAGTCTATGGTAAGAAATATCTGATCTGTTCTGCTAGTTTACTGATATCTGTCAGTGAGTTATATGTATATGTTTAATGGCTGACTGTGCTTAAAAGTATGGAAAGGGTCCAGTCTGAAAATATGATGAAACGAGGCCTGCAAGTGGTGTCCTAAAGGAAGCTTTGGATCCAGTGTGAAAATTGATGAAACGTGGTCCATAGAGGTGCTGAGGGTTGTAGCTTTCGATCCGGGGGTTGTAGCTCCCTTCAGTGAGGCGGCAACGAGATCACGGGGTCGTAGCTCCTTCCGGAGGGCGGTAAATGAGTCGAGGTTGGGCTCCTTCGGGAGAGGTGGTAAACAAGCGCAGTGGAATTGCACAGCATCTTGGTATGAGTGCATTGCCGGTACATATGTTGCAGATGTTTTCTCTATAATAAAATATTGAAGGCTAAGCAACTACAGCGGTGGTTTTCTCTCGACTTGGGTTTCCACCTAAAATCCTGGTGTTCATGTGTGATGCTTTGTGTGATGGTTTATTCTGTTCTTACTGCACATGTTTATTGTTTATTAAACATCTGATGAATGAATGATGGAATGATATAAGTGAAGAATTAATGACATTATTAGATCTCTGTGTATACGCGAGTTTCATAAAGGGTATCCACGTGTATACGCGAGTTTACTGAAGGAAAGTAGCGTATGGGTTTTTAAGGAATGAAAAAGTAAATAATATTGAATTTGCAGTAAATACTGATTCACCCCCCCCCCCTCTCAGTATTTTTCCCAACAAAAGAAGCTTCCAACTTCATCGCAATTTCCAGAGCTTCGGCCTATGTCGATATCTTCTGTTGTGTCAAAGGTAGTATGATATGTGGCAATAATACAGATATAAACCACTCCTTATGCTTCACTTCAGGGATTGTAAAGCTTACTTTTCACATTAACATTTTTAACCTTTGATCTAATTCCCAAACAGACTCACTTGGGAGTTGCTTAATCTCCTTTAGCTCAATGACACACTGCAAATGACATTTTGGCTTCTTAAATTCTACATTCAATGTCTTCTTTGTGTCATCCAATGAAGCACACTGATTCGTCGTGGAATAATTTATGTACCATGTTAGTGCTATTTCCTACACCATGGTGAAAATATATACCTTATTTATATCTTCATTTGTGATCTGTCTTCCTTTCCATATTGCTTCAATTACAAACCAAAATTGCTTAGGATCCTCTAATCTAAGGCATATAATGATCGGTAACTTGATATCATTTCCCATGTTTCTTGGTACTGAGGGAGGTGGAGGTGGAGGTGGAGGTGGAGGTGGAGAAGGAGGTGGAAGGAAAGTCTAGGGAGGGGAATGGGGATTAAGGGGAGTAGCATAATGGGGAATCCCAAAGGTGCCTTGATTATTCTCAACTCCCAAATGCAACACACCTCTAGGGGTTGCGGGGTTACTTGTTTCTTCTTCACCTTCAAATTCACTCAACAACGGATTGTAATAAATCTCAATGAAGTTTTCATTATTTACCCTCTATAATTTTCCACTTCACATAGACTCCAAACTTACTCTGTACAAACATTAATCTGATTTCATTCGTAGTATGCCCTTTTCGCATAAAAGCATTTTAATCCACAACTTCAGAGAATTTATATACTTACATCACAAACCCTTGAAAATTATTTTCTCACCTTCGCTGTAAGAAATAGATGTGTATATGGCGAACTCAATAATAAATCCTCTCATAATATTGTTGATATAGAAGTCAACAAATCTTGATATGATGTTATCGGTCTCCTTGAGTTGCTGTAAAAATTCAGGGTTCCGCGCAGTAGCCTCGCGTTCTTAAAATAGGTCTTGTTCTCAATAAACCTTGATAACCATTCATGAAGTTCAGTGGAAAACATAGCAAATAAAATATCATGTTGTTCTTTGAAACAATACCTCTGCATCCAATTAGCTTCAATCGACAGTCGCGGATTTCTGTTTTCTTGAACTTCAAACTCTTGTTCTTTCAAAACTACCCAATCTTGTATTTCCTTCCTTTTCATATGCCACATCTACATATCCCTCAATTAGATCTCGATCCTGGAAACGAAACCATTTGTTGGATGAGAGAGGTCTTGACCCACGTTCAGAGTTAGTTGTGCACCAACAAAACCATTATTACTGGCCCTTTCAGTAATGACCTGCAGTGAAAATCGTCGTCTCACCAGAGGCAATATTGGGGGATATCATAACCATGATTCTACATCTAGAGGGTAAATAGGATTTTGATCTACTACCAAGCTTCTACTTATTCTTATTTGGAACTGCGCGGATGCATTTAAATACGTTATAGTCTATACTTTATTCGTCAATAAATACTTATTTTCACTGCGCCTTTATCATTAAAACATAACATAAAGCACGTAGATAACTTCAAATACTATGTATAAACACATATATGCTCTAAAACTCTTCTTATTTTATTATGATAAAGCTCTTCGATAAATACAACTTATCTGACCTGTGCACACAACTGCAGGTGGTCTGCTCATTGTTGGGGAAATATATTGCTATAATTTCCAACATTAAATTATCAATTCGGGGTTGTAAGACTTGGAGGCACAAGTGCAGGTAACACAGGACTAGAGCATCTAACCTAAACTAGGGTATGAAATCAAATTACTTTCTAAGTACAAAATCATTATTTCCAGTACAAAATAATTCAAATAACACACCATTCATTTGATGGAAAAGAACACCTATGATAGAAATTCTAACATGAAAGATCATATTAAAAGAAACTTATTGCAACTTAATATATGAATAACATTCAATTCGAGACTCCCAATCTAGATGAAATAAATCATTCGAAAGCAAGTTCACACTTAATTATCTGGAAGCTCATAATCAAAACTCAAAAGTAAATGAAATCCAAATCAATCTGCATTAAAATGATATCTCTACTTGTCAATCGAATTCACACTCAGAATTTTTCTTATAAATAAATGATTATGCTATTAAAATCAAGACAGATTCTAATTGAAAAGAGACCTAATTTCTAAGCTAAATCCTAGGTGAGAAACGTTTCAATCAACTCAGATGACTGTACACCATTCACACCAATTTCACACACTGAAAGTATTGATAAAGTAATAAAAAATCCAATCTTTGTTCTCAATTTAAATGATAACAATCAAACCTTCAAGGAGTTCTTAACTAAATCATGTTCCCAAAAAATTAATCTAGAACCACAAATTATATTTCAGCACATTCAATTTTTAGATAATTTCCCACAACAATCATGGATTTAAAATGGAAAATAAACAAAGTATTATCAATTTGTTCCTATTCTTGTGACCCGGTGATTAACATTGATTCATTACTTATTTCATGCAATGAAATTATACCAAGTGTATTATTTAGATCACAATTCATTGCTCAACATCGTTATATTTAATAATTTAATAACTAAGAAACCATACTATAACATTTGAATGCAAAACAGAGCAAGAATTTGAAGTGCAGAATATGAAATCATGAAATATCTAAACAATCGTTTAAACAAGGCTTACTCTACAAGCATAATTCTTATGATTAAAATGAACTAAAAAAATTTCTTCCAGGTGGTGGTGGATCCTTGCAATGCCTGGAGCAAGAAAAATTAACTCGGTAAAATGTAATTAAAATAGAAACATAATACAAGTACAAAGAATTTAGAGATGGAGCAAAATTTAATTAAGATGCAATTATGATTACAACAAAGCTTCAATTCATTCTTTCTTCCTTCACTTCTTCTATCCCTTTCAAGAAATTCAAAAAATTTCCATAAAACCATGGCTGAGCCTTTTTATAAGATTTACAAAGTGAATTATTCATTTTCCTCAATTATGGAAAATTGAACAATTTTAACAAACTGACCTCAGAGATATTGGTGTATCTTACTAACCATGTAGAATTTTGGAAAACAGTTCAGCAGGGGCCTAATAGGCTATATTTTCAACATAAAAATCTCCTGGATTTATCTTATTCAAATCCATATACTATTAAATCGTGCCCAAAGTTGGTTGTCTGGCTCTTTTTGCAAGCTTCTAGAACTCTGGAAACACAATCATTTTTTACGAAACTACCTCCAAGACCCGCATATAACATTTATAATAATTGGAATATTGAGACACTGTTTTGAATATACATAATTGGTCATATTTTTAACAAACCCATTTGATTATATTTTCTAGATTCACTTCGAGTTGCACATAGATCGAGGTCAAACTTGGCAGTTTGGAAATTGTGCACATTTTGAAAATATTTATTAATCAGCTCCTAGGGACCCACATGTGCGACCTGGATGAAATAACATGGGAAGGTATTAAAAAATTATTTTTTTCAATAACCTCCATCGGTTTTCCCTAGAAGTGTGTCAAGATGTCGAAACTCCAAATTGGATATTTTCGTACTCTACTTGTAGTAACTATTTTAACTGACTTGTGAAGAATTTCGATAATGGAGCCCTGTGAAAAATTTACTTATAAATACTGTCATTAGAAAATTATGAATAAATCATCTCTAATCATATAAAAGCTAAGAAAACTAATGATAATCAACCACGAGGATGTGTAAGTCATGAATCAGTGGCAAGTGATGGAATTATGGTGTGAAAATGAGTGTAAAAGTGTCATAATTTATGTTATGAATAATGGTTTTGTATGATGTAAAAATGGGCATATTCGATTCCCAACATCCCCCCATTCCTGA
Source organism: Pinus albicaulis (assembly GCA_034641835.2). NCBI lineage: Eukaryota > Viridiplantae > Streptophyta > Pinopsida > Pinales > Pinaceae > Pinus > Pinus albicaulis. The sequence goes on along the minus strand of CM076583.1, from coordinate 159,611,924 downwards.
GCCTTTGCATGTCCTCATGCAAAAAAATCTCTTTCTCGTTGAAAGACTATTAACCTTGTTTTGTAGATCTTGGTTCTTTTGGGACAATATTGCTTGGAGATTTGAAGGTGTTGGTTCTTGTAGAGAAGCACTTCTTGAATACCTTTAGGTGTTGGTTCTTGTGGTGCAACACTCTTCATACTAATTTTCATAGCAATAAAATTAAGGAAAAGAAAGGGACGGGTGAGGGAGAGACGATGGATGAAAAGAGGTGGTGATGGAGATGGTCAATAGGTGATTTCATACTCTGTCTTCGTAAGACCAATGTCTATAGGTGGTTTCCTTTATCATTTCATAGAATTAATGACTTCATCCTAATTCTTGTTATCGTGGAAGGAGAAGACACCATAGAGACTGCCTTTATTAATTCACCATAAATTTTTTACTTTTAACATGGTCTTGTAATCAGAGAATATGTGTAATTATTGAAAGAAATAGAAGGATAATGGTTTATGAAAAATGAAATGCATGGAATGAGAAGTGGAAAATCATTAAGCTTCTTTAACCTTCTAATAAATTAGAGAACATAAGCCAAATTTACCTCAAGTTTTACCTTTGTCGTTGATGTTTCTGGTGCTGCAAGATGAAGTGGAGGATGAACTGGAGTTGACGTGTACTGATATGGATTTGAGAGGAAGCGCTAGAGCTACAATGGGTGCTTATTTGGATATTCTAAAGGAATTTGAAGAGATGAAGGATGAACTCAAGAGTTGAATGATGAACTGAAGGCTAAAAAAGATGATGAAGGTCCCCATCTCCCCCATGCCTAGGGAATTACATGTCCTTATGCAACCATGAGAAATGACTAAACATGTTGTGATAGGGAAACATTTATTGAAAAAAATATACTGCTACGAATGAAAAATGGAAATGTTGATACATAGATACAAAATCATGCAATCTGTGTTGAGATCTCAAAACCATATAGTCTTCAACCGCTACACACCCATGTGCAATATTTCATATGTGAACAAATGGTGTCAATGTCGAACATAAGAAATAATCATTATATTATTGACCATTGAGGAGATCATAACCAATACAATATATCCCACCTTTTATGTCAATGGGAAAGGCACTAGGTACATTCTACTAGCCATGAATGGATTTGCCGAAGTTGAATGGACTGCAGAATTAATCCACCAAGAAACATTGATGTATTTTCTTAGTAGATGACAAGGATACCTACCATTAAGGCATGAAGGCTCCCAAGTACCTTATCTAACCCTAACCTTGGTCCCAAATAATGTGTTGATGTCAATGGGATGAGGCTTATTGGTGGGTGGGCCTTAAGGAAACCCACATCAACCAACTTGATCAGTACAAACATAAATACATGATTTGAAGAAATCATACAATTTTATGAAATTTATTGCGAACCTTGCCCTCCAGTTACCTGGTTTTCAAGAAAAGTCCCTATCCAGTTGCGCCATACAAGCTGGTTTTCATAAAAGGGCTTATTTTTCTCTTTAATATTTTCATTTTTTTATTACAATACTAACTTTCCTACTATACTGGAGAAAAGATGTCCTCCTTCAAGTGAAAGAGAACTTCCAATGAAGCCATATGCAGATCAGGTACAAAGATATAATCATGCCCAAATTTAACATATAAACTTTAGAAGCTATATAAGCATGAACAATTAGAAGTGTTGAAAGATGTGATGCAAAGAGTATTTGAAGATGAGAGTGTTACTTTTACTGGATTGTGATTCAATGCTCGATGTAATTCTAGTGGTATCGCCTCATTTTTTTCATTTGTACCACTCTGAAAGTCCTCCTCGGTCGTGCCAGGAAAACTTGGATAATTGGTCTCTAGAATGCATACAAGGCTTGCTGATGGGCATGGTGAAACTTCTTCGATATCAAGTTCAACTGGATGCTCCCCATAGGATTTGGTACATGATTCATCGATCTCCTTGGTAGATAGGAAATAGGAGTTAAGGGAGACTTCCAAATATTTTTCTGGTTGTGGAGAGATAGATAATTTCCTAAATGCAGTCAGGATGAATTCTTCTTGAGAAGTAGACACCCCAGCTACTGCTAGGATTTGAGAAAGTTCTTCGAGGGAAATTTTTCGAGCTCTCAATCATTCTTAAATTTTTCCTACTGGTCAATGTTCCCTATCTCGCAACATGGATTAGTACAAAGGGTTCTTATAGCACCCAAAAAAAAAATTGTATTTAAAGAGATTTGAAAAATGAATAAAAATTAATTGCAGTAAAACTCGCCAAACTTTCATACTTGGAAAACCAAACTTTGGAGCACCCCCACCATAGTGGATGCGTGGCACTTCACTCACATCTTACCATACACTCTCTTCCCTTTGATTTCCCTACAACTAATATCACACAAAAAACTTCTGAAATAAACTAGGCTCTAATACCTTTAGCACCTCCTAGACAACAATGCCAAAAATGTTGGGGAAATATATTGCAATAATTTCCAACATTAAATTATCAATCTGGGGTCGTAAGACTTGGAGGCGCAAGTGCAGGTAATGTGAGACTAGAGAATCTAGCCTAAAATAGGGTATGAAATCAAATTTCTAAGTACAAAATAATTTTTTCTAATACAAAATCATTCAAATAACACACCATTCATTTTCTAGAAAATAACACCTATGATAGAAATTCTAACATGAAAGATCCTATTAAAAGAAACTTATTGAAACTTAATCTATAAAAAACATTCAATTCGAGAATCCTAACCTAGATGAAATAAATAATTTGAAAGCAAGCTCACTCTTCATTATTTGGAAACTCGTAATTAAAAATCAAACATAAATGAAATCTAAATCAATCTGCGCTAAAATGATATCTCTACTTGTGCAATCGACACTTAGAATTTTCCTTACAAAGAAATGATTATTCTATGAAAATCAAGAAATATTCTAATTGAAAAGAGATCTAATTGCAAAGCTAAATCCCATGTGAGAAACGTTTCAATCAACTCATTAGACTTTACACCATTCACACCAAATTCACACACTGAAAGTATTGAATAAGTAATAAAAAATCTAAGCTTTGTTCTCAATTTAAATGATAACAATGAAACCTTCAAGGAGTTCTTACCTAAATCCTATTCCCAAACAAATTAATCTAGAACAATAGATTATATTTGATCACATTCATTTTTTAGAACATTTCCCACAACGATCATGGATTTCGAATGGAAAATAAACAAATTATTATCAATTTGTTCCTATTCTTGTGACCCGGTGATTAACGTTGATTCGTTACTTGTTTCATGCCATGCAATTATACTAAGAGTACTATTTAGATCAGAGGTCATTGCTCAAAATCATTCTATTTAATCATTTAATAACTAATAAACCATATCTACAACATCCAAATATAAAACATAGCAAGAATTTTAAGTGCGAAATATGAAATCGTGAAAGATCTAAACAATCATTTAAACAAGGTTTAATATACATGCATAATTCCTATGATTAAAATGAACTACAGAACATGCTCCCAGGTGGTGCTGGATCCTTTCCACGCCCGAAGAAAGAAAAATTAACTTAGTAAAATGTAATTAAACTACAAATATAATAGTTACAAATAATTTAGAGATGGAGGAAAATCAATTCAGATGCAATTATGATTACAAAAAAGCTTCAATCCATCCTTTATTCCTTCCCTTGCTTCTATCCTTTTCAAGAACTTCAAAAAATTTCCATAAAAACCATGGCTGAGCCATTTTAGAAGATTTACAAAGAGAATTATTCATTTTCCTCAATTCTGGAAAACTGAACAATTTTAACAAACTGACCTCAGAGATATTGTCATATCTTGTTAACCATAGATAATTTTGGAAAAAAATTCGGAGGGGGCATAATTGGCTATATTTTCAACAAAAAAATCTCTTGAATTTACTTCATTCAAATCCATATCCTAGTAAATCATTCCCAAAGTTTCTTGTCTAGCTCTTTTTGCAAGGTTCTAGAACTCTAGAAACATGGTCATTTTTTACCAAACTGCCTCCACGACCCATGTATAAATTTTAGACTAATTCATTTCTAGAGAAACTGTTTTGGATATACATAATTTGTTATATTTTTAATAAACCCATTTTCTTATATTTTCCATATTCACCTCGAGTTGCATACAGATCAAGGTCAAACTTGGCAGTTTGGAAACTGTGCACATTTTGAGCAGATTTTTTAATCAACTCCTAGGGACCCACATGTGTTACCTGGATGAAATCCAAGGAATGGGAAGGTATCAAAACATTATTTTGGTCAATAACCTCCCTCGGTTTTCCCCGAAAGTGTGTCGGGATGTAGAAACTCCAAATTGGATATTTCTGTACTCTACTTGCAGTAACTAGTTTAACTGGCTTGTGAAGACAATGGAACCCTACAAAAAATGAACTTAGAAAAACCGTAATTAGAAAATTATGAATAAATCATATCTAATCATATAAAATCTAGGAAAATTAATGATAATCAACCATGAGGAGGCGCAAGTCTTGAATTGGTGACAAGTGATGGAATTATGGTGTGAAATGAGTGTAAAAGTGTCGGAATTTATGTTATGAATAATGGTTTTGTATGATGGAAAAATGGGCATATTAGAGGCCCAACACTCATAAAGTTTTGGAATATTCAAGGCCTCCGCGCACACAACTATGGAGCCTTCCCTTAAGAGCCAAAATAGACTTAGAAACATATATTCAATAGCTTGCACCCATCAACAATTAGAAGATATTTTACTTCGACTTGACATTACATTCCTTTATATAACATTTAAATACATACAATACCATGGTCCACATACCATGGGTAGACAAAAACTAACAAATAAACCTAAACCCTTTACAAAAAGAGGGGCTTTGACCTGCCCTGAAGCCCAAGACCTTCGTACGGTAGATTCATCTTCGCTAGACCACAGACTCTGCTCCTTGAGTTGCGGAGTATTTTTCCCAAAAATAGGCCAAAAATAGACCAAGTTGGGACATGCAAAAAAACCACTACCTTCTTGAGGGAGTTCTTGGAGGTTCTTAGTGTCTTTGATGCCCCAACTTCAAAAATTGAAGCTAAATTATACTTGAGATAAGTGTTGGTTCCTATGAGAGGGTTGTGGGTGAAATTCTTGTGAGATCCCAGTGAATGAAACATTATTTATGACTAATAGAGTTGATCTACACCCATGATAGGTTGTTGGTATGATTTTTCCCCCTCTTGCTTGATTTGTTTGGTTGAGTTGCATTCCATGAGTTACATATATGACTAGTCACTAGTCTCGGTCTCAAAGTGTGAATTTCTAGTGTGTGAATCAAACTTTACACCTTGGAAGTGCATTCTACAGTTATTGTTAGAGGAGTTTGATTTGTGGTGTTTTGTGGAGTTTAAGGTTACAACTCCTACCAACCCTATTCAATTGGGTCAAAACACTAATAAGATAATCAAATTGAATATTTCTTGATTTTGTGAAAGATCATTTGATCATCACATTTTGAAGAACTCGGTTCCATATGATGCCTTGATCACTAGAGAGTTGTTCATCCACTCATCTGTAAACTGTCCTAGAGAGCTCTAGACATCAATTTTTTTTCATGTCTAGCAATATAGTTCTTGCTTTGTCATATCTAGGGATTTTGTATCCATTAGGGGAGATTATTGATGGACTAAACCATAACATACCAATAGGGGGAGTGAAAAACATTGAATGGTATATGCACAAAGAAGCATTCTTCTATACTTCCTAGGTATAATGTATTTTCACATATTATTGTGTGAGACAATTTTATTTGTGTTTTTCATAATTCTGTGTTTTTAAATCTAGCTCTATGTTTTCTACTATGTGGACAAGAGATTAAGTTCTTAGTTTCCAAGTGGTTTGGGTTTCATTCAAGAGTGCATATTTGCATACCATGTTCTAAAAATTTAACAGGGTGTCAGAGTGTATTTTCTTATATTTTCCAATGTGTATGGAATGGGATACTACCTGTGAGAGGGATTTTTTGGAGGTTCTTAGTGTCTGTGATGCCCAACTTCAACAATTGAATCTAAATTGTACTTGAGATAAGTTTTAGTGCCTGCGATAGGGTTGTGGGTGAGATGCTTGTGATATCCCAACACTGTTACGGATGAAATAGGTAACCAGACCCCAAAACGGGAACTCTAGCCCAAAAAGACTCAAAAATCATGAAAAAACACCCAAAAAAAAAAAGAAAGTGTATTCCAGAATGCACTTGGTTTTTTCGAAGGTCAAATTTCAACATTTTATAAAATTATGCTAAAAACAAAAATGTTTCTTCAAAAAAGGATTGAAAAAACACCCTCAAAACAAAACCAATTGACGCTGGAATAACCAAAAAAAAAAATTGTCATATTTTTGACATTTTAAAAAATAGAAATAACATTTTTTAATTTTTAAAATTCAAACATTAAAAAAAACCTAAAATTAAAGAAAAAAATTAAATTTAAAAAATAAAAACATTTTAAAGCTTAAAATTTAAAAATATATAGGAATAAAAAAATAAAAATAAAAACAAAATAAAAATTTTAATTCAAACATTAAAAAAACCTAAAATTTAGGAAAAAAATTAAAAACTAAAAATTAAAAAAAAATTAAAGATTAAAATTTCAAAATATATAGAAAAAAAAAAAAAAGAATATTAAATTAAAAAGAAAAACAAGTTAAAAAGAGGAAAGAAATTATAAAAAATTAAATATACAAATTAAATTTAAAAAAGAAAAAGAAAATATTTATTAAATTAAAAAATTTAAATTTAAATTTTAAAATAAAAAATTAAATTTAAAGAAATATATTAAATTTTAATAAATTAAAAAAAAAAACATTATTGAAATTAAAAGTAAAAAAATTAAAAATTAATTAAAAATAAAAAATGAAAAAAAAATACAATAAAAATATTAAATTTATAGAAATATATATTAAAACAACAAATAAATTTTAAAAAATATATTAAATTTAAATTATAAAAAATAAAAAATATATATCTGAACTTAAATTAAAAATATATATATTAGATTTTATTAAATTAAAAAAAAATGTTAATATTAAAATAACAAATTAAATTAAAAAAAATATATTAAATTTTAATAAATAAATGAATAAACAAATAAATTTTGAAATAAAAATTAAATTTTAAATATAAAGGAAAAAAAAAACATTGTTAAAATAAAAAGTTAAAAAAACTTTAAAAATCAATTAAAATTGAAAAATTGAAAAAAATAAGTTAAAAAAAATATATTAAATAAAAAATAAATAAAAAACAAATTAATTTGAAAATATTAAGTTTAATTTAAAAAAAAAATCTAATTTTAAACACACAATTTTAATTGAAATAAAAAAATAAAAAAAAAATTATGTAATTAAAAAAAATAATAATAAAAAATTAAAAAATTTTAAAAAAATATTAAATTCAAATAAATAAATAAATAAAATACAAAATTTACTAAATTTTAAAAAATTAAATGAGAAAACTAAACATAAAATTTAATAATAAAAAAAAATTAAAAAATTAAAAAAAACCAATTAAATAAAAAAAAAATACAAAATTTAATAAAAATTATTAGCAAAATTTAGAAAAAAAAATCAAAAACAAAAAAATGAATAAAATTTAAAAAAAATTAAAAAAAAAAACAAAAAAAAATTAAAACAAATTAAATTTCAAATATAAAAATTAAATTAAAAAAAATATAATTTTAAATATTTTGAATTAAAAAAAAATTAAAAAAAAATCAAATTAAAAAAAAATATATTAAAAAATAAAAAAATAAAAAATAAAAAGAATTTTTTGATTGTGGTGGCGCTGCCAATCGGCGTCCCGCCCAGGTGACGGCGGAGGCCGATTCCGAGAATCGCCCTCCCGCGATAGGAGGTTGATTCCGGGAATCGGTCTCTCGCGGTGGGAGGTTGATTCCGGGAATCGGCCTCCCGTGGCGAGAGGGTGATTCTTGGTATCTGTCTCCCACCGCGGGAGGGCAATTCCAGGAATCGGCCTCTCGCGGCGGCAGGGCGATTCCCGGAATCGGCCTCCCGTGGCGGCAAGGCGATTCCCGGAATCGGCCTCCCACGACAGGAGGGTGATTCCCAAAATTGGCCTTAGGGTGACTCCCAGAATCGGCCTCCCGCCGCGGGAGGGTGATTCCCAGAATCGACGGGACGGCGATTCCCGGAATCGGCCTCAGGGTGATTCCCGGAATCGGCCTCTTGTCGCGGAAGGGCGATTCCCGGAATTGGCCTCCCGCCCAGATGGCGGCGGAGGCTAACTGGCGGCGCCACCACGATCAAAATTTTTATTTTTTTATTTTTTATTTTATTTTTAATATTTTTTTTTTTAAATTTGTTTTTTATTTTATTTTATTTTTTTAAATTCAAAAAATTCAAAATTATTTTTTTTTAATTCAAATTTTTTATTTTAAATTTAATTTGTTTTAACTTTTTTTTTTTTTTAAAATTTAATATTTTAGATTAATTATTTTTTAAAATTTAAAATTTATTCATTAAATTCATTAAATTTTAATTTAATTTTAAATTTTTTTTTTTAAATCTTTTCGTTTATTTGGTTTTTCATTTTTAAAATTTAAAAATTGTTTCATTTAAAAAAGTAAGCAAATTTATGGATATTTGTTTTTTAATTATTTGCACGTGGTTTTTTTCATTTTTTTTGTTTTTAAATGATAGTTTTTTTTTATTATAATTCTTTTATTATAATTTTCTTTTTCAATTTTAAATTTTGTTTTTTTTTTAATTTGTTTTTTTGGTTAATTTTAAAATTTGTATTTTTCTTTTCTTCTTATTATTATTTTTTTTAATTTAAATTTTTAAATTTTATTTTTTATTTTTGTATTTTATTTTTTTTATCTAAATTTTAATTTTGTAATTTATATTATTTTTAAATTTTGTATTTTAATTTTTTTTTTTAATTATATGGATTTTTTTAATAACTTAGAAAAAAATGTTTTTGATTTTTTTTTTTTTTTTTTTTAATTTTTGTTTTCTTTATTTAAATTATGTGTTTTTTTTTTAAATTTTGTCATTTCTTTTGATATAATTTTAGAATATTTTTGTTTTTTTTTTTTTTGTTTTATTTATTTATTTTTGTTTGCAATTCTTTATTTTTTACGAGTTAATTTTGTTTTTTTTTTTTTACATTTTTATTGGTTTTTTATATTGTTTTTATATATATTTTTTTATCTAAGTTTTGTGTTTTATTACCAACATGAAAATCACCACTCTAAAAATAAAAGTTGATGTCAGATCAATTCGTTTCAAAATTAGCATGAAAATCATCATTTAAAAAGTTACATCAATACGTTTCAAAATTAGCATGAAAATCACTAACATTTTAAAACAAATATTCATACTTCATAAATAAAAATATTAGAGTGTCAAAAATGTGCTAAAAAAAAAAAAAGGTGATTCTGTATCACCACTTTTCAAAATCGGGTGCTTTTTATGCTACCAAAAAAAAGTAGGTAACAGTGTGGTTACCTATTTCATCGGTAACATTGTTTCCCATGGAATGAAACATTGTTTATTACTAAGAGAGTTGATTTTCACCCATGATAGGTTGTTGGTATTATTTTACCCCCTCTTGGTTGAGGTGGGTTCCATGAATTACATATATGACTAGTCACTAGTCTTGGTCTCAGATTGTGATTGTCTAGTGTGTGCATCAAACTTTACACCTTGAAAGTGCATTCAACAGATGTTGTTATAGGAGGTTGATGTGTTTGTTTTATGGAGGTTAAGGTTGCAACTCCTACCAACCCTATGCAGTTGGGTTAAAACACTAATAAGATGACCAAAGTAAATATTTCTCGATTTTGTGAAATATCATTTGATCCTCACATTTTGAAGAACTCGGTTCCATATGATGCCTTGATCACTCTATATGATATTGTGAAATTATGTTGTTTCCTTGCAATTACTTCCAAACTTGTAGTTCTTTCTAGAAATACCTAGGGTTATATTTTGATTTCATTGGCATCTTTTATTGTTTATTTTTCACAAATTCACTCTCTTTTGGATTTACTAACAACATTGCAAAGTTTTCAATGCTTTGGTATTTTTCATATGGTGCTCATGCCTTGTTACAATTCTCATCCATCCATGGGTTCACTGGAATACTATTAGAGAATTTTCTATTAGATTATTTATTGGAGTTAAAATCAACTTCTACATAACTGATGGGTGTGCTGAATTTTTTTGTTGGTGACAACTCTAACCTAGTGAACACATCAATGCGTGGAGTGCTGATTAGTGACTTGACATTTTTCATCAACCATATTTGATATAGTTCATGTAGTCAACTTTATCTCAAATTTTGATAGATTCAAAAGATTATTTTTTTGTATGGTTAAAGCGGGTATTTGATGTATAAATAATACGTTAAGATGTGAGGTTGTGTACCAGTGTTACCAGTGTCAAGCAAGAGCCCCTAGAGCACCATTTCACAAAGATTTTTTGAGAAATGGTGCTTTAAGGGCTCCTTCTATACACTCTAGAAACACTGGTCCACAACCTCACATCCTAATGTATTATTTATACATAAAATACCCATTTAAACCATACATCAAAATAAGCTTACGAATCTATGAAAATTTGCAATATAAAGTTGATATTTACACATACACATTCAAAAAAGCATGTTGAATGTCTGCATAATTATAAAGTTTTAAACATGTCATCTTTGTGGATTAATCATCGACTGTCAACTATTAGTATTACATAGATAATACTATATATATTGCCATTACAAACTACACACTTAAACTAGAACCAGATAATAGGAAGAGTAAACAATGATTTTATGAAATGAGGTAGGTCATTATGACTAAAATGTTATGTTTATGAAATAGGTCATCATGACGAAAGAGTCATGTTTATGAAATATTCCATGTGTCAAATTTCCAAAATATAGATATAATACTACAAAATAGAAACTGAAAGTCTAAAAATTGAAATATTTAATACCATAGTAAAAGAAATGAAAACAAAGAATTATTCCAATAATATAATATATTTTTTTTAATTTCAAATGAACGATCAATCTAGTATCTACTTTTCCTTCCTATTAGCACTACCACGAGCATCCACATGGATGTGGATGTGGAAATAATTACGAAGGTGAAGTTTGACCTAAAGATCATGCTTTTGTAGTCCTGGTTGGGTTGAACATTGAAGTGGGTGAGGGTGGAATTTCAACAAGATGATGATCATCAAAAGGTGAAATATCCAAGTTCTCCAAAGCCAATGCTCCAACTTCCAAATTTTACTCCTCTGGATAAATATCCCAATTGTGATATATTTTTTTATCAATCTTTTCCTCTTATAGTAGGACAACTGCAAGTTGTAATGAGCATAAATGAAGCTCTCTTCCTAGTATAAATTCAGGGTGTTTTTTGTTGACGTTGTATGAAAATCTATGTGGTCCAACACTTCTTTATGGAAGAAGTGTTCACAACCCATGGAAACACCCCATTTTTCCAAATGCTACAGTTTTGGAGTAGAACCATCATACATGTTTTGCCACTGGAGTGAAGTCGTCATCTTCCATTATATATAAATGCATAGGCATAACCAAATAATCCTTGGACATTGATATAGGTACTCAATTTTTTTTGTATGATATCACACTCATTAGTAGGAATATTTTTTAATGTTTTCATTTGACCACTCTCAACTTATGGATCCATTTGTAGTTTTCTCTTCACCCTACAAATAGGCATTTATGCTTTCAACCATGATGTAGAATATTATTTTGGTGTAACAATGTATATTAAAGCACGGATTGGACTATTTATCTTTGTTGATTTTTTTTTTTTTGACTTCTACTCAAAGTCATAGAATTTCACATATATAGGCTCAAAAATGTCCTTAATTTGTCCTAGTATGGTATCCTCTTGCTCATGCAATTCACCCTGTCATTGATTGATCTCAATCTACAAATTGAGTCATGCCAAATTTGATGAATTTCAAAACATATTAATATGTGACCAAAAAATAGGATAAAAAAGATATCTTTCACTGCAGAAGCACTATATCTATTTTTTGTATTATGTATCCTCAAGTTCTCCCATAAATCACTCACCATAATTTTAGCCAATTCTCGTCTTATCTTCAACAGGAACTTAAACGTGAGCTAATGACTACCAAATCTAGTCCTTGCGAGCTTAAGTAATTGCAACTTAGAGTGAATCTGGTAAATGTAGTGGACAACAATATGCCTTGTGATGAATTTGATGATGGTCTTCCATTCCTTCTACAAGGAATTGATCCAGTCTTTCTCTCTGTGCTTAACAATAATATGTATTAAAATATTTAACATGTGCAGCAAATGATCAAAGTGAAAATGTGAGGATGTACATTCTCAATGGTTTTCTTGATACTTTACAATTAGCTACATTATCTTTAATGACTTGTGTCATATTAGATGGACCTATATCATTATTCCTTTTCAGTAAGAGGTATAAAATTCTCCCATAAGATGGTACAAATGATGAGGAGCCATGGGTTGCAAGGAGGATTGCATCACTAGCCAACACACCAAGAACATATATAAAATGTTGGTTTTTAACATTTGTTGAGGTTTCAGAGACAATGGAAACCCCATTATTTGGCCACTCATTTGTAAACTGTCCTAGAGAGCTTTGGACATCAATTTTTTTTCATGTCTAGCAATAAAATTCTTGCTTTATCATATCTAGGGATTTTTTATCCATTAGGGGCAATTATTGATAGACTGAACCATAACATACCAATAGGGGAAGTGAAAAACATTGAATGGTATATGCACAAAGAAGCATTATTTTATACTTCCTAGGCATAATGTATTTTCACATATTATTTTGTTTAGACAAAATGACTCGTTATCATATGTGGTTTTATCAAAGTTTACTAGGGTGTAATCAATCTAAGACTACAATGGTTCTATGGAAAAAAAATTTATTTCAAAATTGGTTTTATGATCCTTCATATATTAGTTTTTTTTCTATTTCTTGAATAACTTGCAGAGCATTATGAATTTTTTAATAGTCTAATAATCATATGAGTAGGTCGGCACCAAGATTTGGTTAGCATATTTTCACCTCTATCTTTATTTGTTTCCATATTTGACATTAATTTATTTTAAAATGTCATGCATGATGTAAGATTTTCTTGGTCCCGTATGGCCAAGAAGTCTCATGGAATATAAAATAAAAGATATCTATGTAATGCCTTTCCACTTAAATTATTTAGAGCTTAAACTTGAAAATGGTGCTTCTTACATTTTTAATGTGTCCATTACTCTAGTTAAAATGATTTTTCTTTTCAATGATTTTTTTTTGGAATTTAGAATTGCATATTGAGATGAAATTGAGATAGAAAAAAATGTTAAATTAACTCATCATATAAAACTATGACACCTTAAAACAATAATTAATGTAAAAATGCCTATGGAAAATACTTTCATTTGGAATATGTATCAATTTAATGTCATTTATACTGCAAATTTTACATTCATAATATCATATTACTTTACGCAGTTATTATTGGAATTTTGAGAGGTTTCTAAAGGAATATCCAATTGAAAATTTTCTTGTTCATGTCACATAAAGCAGGGGAAAGGAGATTACATAATTCAAAGCTTTGACATGCTTGTTTTGGACAAATTTTTTCCTTATTTGTTGTTGGGAGAAAGGTTGTTTATTTTCCATAGGGTCATAGTGAGCAGGTGAGGTGGTTGCTCACTAATTTTTAATTTTCAATCTTCTTTTTGATACAAATGAAAGAAAAAAATGAATTATTATTTTCTTTTCATCATAAAATGTGACCCTGGTATTTTGAGATTTTAATGTTATGCAACAAAATTGATCATAATCAATGTGATTTTAGGTAGCTTCTCTAAAAAACAAGGATGTTGATACTCATATATCCAATTATCCTAATATTAAAGAAAAATTAATCTACCAACTTCACAATGTTACAATGCGTGTGGGTTTTGTTATCACTCTAGTAATTTCTTAAGTTGTGGGATTTGAGTTTTTAGTCTAAGAAAACTAGAGGCAACCACAAACCTACTTCAAATTATAGGATCTAGCCTTCCTAGAATTCAGAAAGGGCTTTCTCTTTAAGATTTATCTTTGTTTTTTATTTATGTTTTTAAGCTAGTTATGATGGAACAATTGGTTTTTTTTTTAAAGGTTTTGGTGGGAAAAAATCACTTAGAGGTAAAATATAGATAAATCTACTTGTCCATTGGGCTATGGAGTCTAAATCTAGCTAGCAGCACTAGAAGTCAAGGCCAAAAAGGTACAAATGTATTTATGGCAAGATAGATAACCCTCAGAGATTTGGAAAAGTGTTTTTTAGTGAAATGGTATAATCAGGATAAAGGACTATGAAGGATCCTTTGATCCAGAAAATGGAAGGAGGAGGCATGGGTCAAGCGGGAGTAGGAGCAATCAAGAATTTCTAACACCAGAAATCAGCAGAAAACATTAAAATGAGAACTAGTTAAAAACAGGGAGCACTAGACTAACCTGTAGTAATATTCCTAGTTGCACATTTAGATAGAACAAACATATATAATGAATTGAATGAAACTTAGAAAAGAAAACAATGACAAGAAGAAAATACTTCACTCATCAGCTTATCACAGGGATCCTGAATTATGATGCCAGTTTAGCTTTGTCCAGTCTGCTACTTCGAATTCAACACACAATAGCCTCCAATTTTCAGCAAAAAAGTCTATAGTAAAGTCTAGCAATTTTATTCCACACTTAATACTTCAAATGTAGAAGTATTTATACAAAATGTAGTTAAAAATATCCTAGGAGAAATCTTGGAATATATTTAGGAAATAAAAAATATATTTACGAAATAAGAGGGACAACTACTTAACAAATCAACAAGCTATCCTCTTATCCAAAATAAATAGAACTACTTTATCTAAAAAGGAGCTTTTTGAGTGATTAGTTGTCTTTCTTGCTGGCTTCTTAGAAAATATCTTCATTTGAGTTGCCTTAGTTGATACTCTTTCACCTGATACTCTTTAACACTAATATTTAACTCTGATACACTTTTGACTGATATTTCCATTGTTTTACTACTGTAAAAATATTTCTTTTTGCAGTAAAAAATCAGCGGGCTGTCCTTTACTTCACTGTTTGTTTTTTACTGTTTTCAAGGTAATTTATTCATTGTTTTACCTCTCATTTTTACATTAAATATGTAAATGTTTGCCACTGTTCTTCACTGGGAATTTTGATATTCTTTAGCTTTCTAAAATTCTCATCTGCCTCCGTGTATTTAGAAAATTGGGTTTGAACACAAAAAGATGTTTGATCTCATGTTGTAGAAAGAAAAAATCTTCAAAGTGCTGAAGGAGGACTTTTCCTATGGGAGTGCCTTGTGGCAATAGTTTTCTGACTTGCTCCTTGGTAAATTCCTTGATTTTCTTATCATAATCCTTCTGGGGCATCAATTTTTCATTAAAGACATGAATGTATGGCAAGCCCTTCTGTCTTAAGTTTGTATATTTCACCATAAAATTTGTTATGGAAATGTTCATTGATTCACACTTCTCTTCCAGGTAGTTCATCAATTTTTTCTTTGTTACCACCTTCTTAATATGTAAAATGGTCTTTGTTCTATATAATACCTGTAACTCTTCCAATTCTGCTTTGTTCTTACTGTTCAAGAATGTGATGAGTTTTAAAGCCTGAGCTGGCTTATCAATTAACTCATCATTGGTCTTCTGAATCTCTGCCTGAGCTGCTAATAATAAGTCTCTCTGCTCATATACAACCTGAACTGAAGGCCATTTAGTGTGAATGGTTTCAATTATTTTTGTCCATAGATGATTCTTTAAAAATGAAATTTTCTCAGTGAATGTTAGCTCTTTTTGTAAGCCCTTGATTTTTTCCGCAAATCTAATTGCCTTCTGTTCATGGGTTTTAGAATTTATTTGAGTTAACTTGTTTGTGGCTTCAATATTTTCAATCATCCTCTTTAGATTGTTGATTTCATTATTTTTCACAGATAATTCCTCCATAGCCTTTACAATCTGACCTTCTCCATCTATTTGTTGAACCCGTGTTGTAGAAGAATCTGTGTTTGAAGTAGTAGTTGAACTCACTGGCACTGCAGTTGCCAATGGTTCCTTTGGTGTTAGCTTTTCTCCTAATGTGGAAGCCACTGCTGTGGTAATCACTGGTATAACTGAAGGAATGATAGGAGTGTCAGTTTCTTTCACAGTTTCCTTCTCTTGGACAAGCTGGTCCATTTGAGATTCCATTTCTTTGATCTGAGCAGATAGTTTGAGGATGAGCTTCATCATATCTTATTTTTCACTTTTCTCTTGAAGGATTTCTTTGGCCCGTGGATGCTCACTTTGAGGAAGCTTAAGCTGTTTCCTCAAAGCTGCAATATCATCATTCTTTTTCTTGATCAACAATTCTACTGCTTGAACATTTGAGGGATCATATCCCACCTGTAAAATTAAATATTATAAGGCTTTAATCCTTAGGTCCTTTTCATACAAATATCCTTTGTCTAGCTTCATTTGATCCTGCATGTTCATTTCCCTTGTCACCACAGTTGAATACAACATTTCAGAGCTATGTATATGAAATTCAATTTGGTCTAGCTCATGAACATGTTCAGTGTCTACTTCAAACTCCACCTTTTTATAATCTGCCACTGTCTTTGGTGTTGAAGTAGTTGGCTGCAGAAATGAAATAATCATTTTGTTTGTAGAATAATAAAAGGTTATCAGTAGCCTATTTTGATTCCCGTTTTTTTGCTTGAGGAATTAAGAATATATCTATGTTTTAATTTCTTCATTCTTTTTCTTTATCTCCTTATACTTTTCCTTGATATCTAAGTCTTTTTCCTCAGCTGTCTGTGAGGAAAAGGCCTCCATATTTTGTTTCTCAATCATTTGAGTATCATCTTTACTTGTTGTTTGCTCCTTTTCAATTTGTGCAAGAGTTTCATTGATTATTACTGTATCTTCATCATTATTTACCTCTAGCTCATTTGTATCCTCAACATCTATTACCTTTTGTTTCCCAATTGAACTGAATTTAAGCCTTTTATTATAAATCAGTTTAAACTTTTTTTTCTGTTGTTGTTTCTACTGTGTATGTTCCTTCTTCCCTGCCTCTTTTGACTAAAGTATCTGGCTATTTTACAATTTCCAAGGCTGGTGTTGTAACCATTTTTCCCGATGTCTCTGTGTTAGTGACTGTATCTATCAGTGTGTTCTCCACCCAATTTTCTTGATTGGAAAAATTCTCAATCTCTAGCTTGGGCTCATGTATGAAGGGTGTTAGTTTACATTTTACACTTAACTTGCTCAGGATCGCTTGAGGATCATAGTTCCATGGAAAACTTTCTTGAAAATTATACTCTACTAGTATCTTTGTGATTTATTTTTCTGCTTCTTTGTTATTTATGATGAAAGGACCAACCTGATTCTTCAAATTGAATTGAGTCTTTTTCCTTGTAGCTAAGAAGTTGATAGAGTCAGAATTGAGAATCTGTCTTAAATATTCCAATGCAAAAATTCTCATGTTCATGTATTTTGGCAACTTATAAGGTAATAAATTGGAACCAAAAATTATTATCTCTGTATGCTTTTCATAAAGAAACTAGTCTCCCATTTTATTCTATTCTAATAGTTGCAAGATCCTTTTCATTTCTTCATTGACCCTAGGCTGCTTTTCTTTGTACAAAATGTTCATTGTTGGATGGAGGAAAAGGTCTAAAAAATCCATATAAGTGAATTCACTACTCTCTTTCCTTAGCAAGGAAGTCCAGAAGACAATAGATAAAGGCTTACCCTCCAAGTCCATCTTTTGCAATGAAATTGGAAAATTATCAGCTTGGAAGAATAAAAACAAGTGAAACAAGTAGGAAGAGTATTTAAAAACCCCTTTAGTGGGTATTTTGGTAAGTTGATGATGAATACTGTCTGCTATGAATGTGGCATACTAAAAAATGAGTGCTGGAGGTTGGCCTAGAGATAAGGTAGATATAAAGCCAAGAATGGATTCATTAGTGAATCCATCTGTAAAGTATCCTAGTATAAAAGACAACATTGAAATAATATGCCTAAACCCTTCGGGAAATTTGGCAGTGGAATAAGGAGGGTTCAACTTAGGAATGTCAACGTGGGAGGCAAAAAGTCTTAAAATATCATAAACTTCCTTGGGAAATCTAGGCTTAAGTACAACTGGGTCAAAAATTCTATATACAGGGGGATTGATTGAGGATCAAACTGTAATTTTAGCATTTGATTTATGGACTCTGCTGTAACAGAAAAAAGTATTTCTCTGTCTGCATTAACAATGGCCCTTTGGTCTGGTTCATAATGCTTTTGACACAGTAAAATAAGGTCTTATCCAGGATGGGTCAAAGGAACTACATATTTGGGCAAATGAGTCTCCCAAATAGGCATTTCATCTTTGTCCAAGTACTTATCATAGCACCAATTAGGTATTTCTAAAAGGTTGAATTCTACCACAAGGTCAACAATGTTGTAGTCCATATCAATCAATGGAAGGGTTTCTTCAGCAACTACAGGTGGCTGGAGAGGATTAACTAATACAGTGGATTTAGTAGTGAGGGCTGGAGTAGATTTAACAGCTTTAGGGGTTATAGATTTAAGAGGTTTGGATCCTCCAGGTTTAGCTGTGATCTTCTTTTTGGTCATTTTGGACTAACTACTACAAGCTTAAATTGTTTGCAGGAGTGAATTTTCTTTGTCAGAGGATATAAACTGGAATAAGACAGAAAACAAGGGTTTCCTAAATAGATTGACTGTAAAAAGGGGGTTTTAGGATATCTGAAGGCTTTAAACCCTTTTCTGTATGTGAAATTGATCTTCAAAGGTCACAAATTGAGGAAATTTGGCTAAAAAGTGGTTCTTTCGGACTCGAAACTTTCTGGGAAAATTTGGCTAGAGTTTGGCCTATTTTTGAGTGTTTTTGGGCAATTTCTTCAGGTAAAACCCTCAATTGAAAACCTGGCTCTTTTACAGAAGGATTTGAATGGAATTTGAAGGTTTTAAATTGGTTGAAAAATACCTTTGAACGCAGGTATTTGGTTTCTTGAAGGGTTCTTAGGAAGTAGTGGTTGAATTTGAAGTCTGGTCCAGATTACTGGATCAAGAAACTGCTCCTGGTCAATCTTTAAGGGTTGAATTCGGGAATTTTGGGTATTAACTAACAAATTGAGGCAAAAATATGTTTACACAGTTGAGCGGAAGTTTTTACAGTTTGAATGCACATAATAAACGTTAGAGTGTTATATCAAAGGTTTTAACCCTTTGATATAAAATCACCATATAATGCATTAAATGCATGTCCTATCAAATGGCGGGAGTAGTTTTGTTTTTAAATGCGAAACCGGCAGCAATTTTCATGTTCGATTCTAGTGGTAAGTGGTTTCTATTGAAGCAAACGTGATCCAATAGATATTTTCCACGTCACAGGAGGCGGAATTGACGAAACAACCCATTTCACGTCTGTTTGGGCTTCAGGCGAATGATTAATTTGTGAACACGATATCGGTTTTGTGCCGTTGGATTTGACAAATGAGAGCGAACGGTCAATATTTGCTTGGAAGGTGCGGCCCAAAAGATGGTGGGATCGAGGTTTGAATGTATAAGCGGGGTTTATCAAAGGTTTCATATATGTAATTTTGAGATGATATATATGATTAAACAGGGTTGAATAATGATATTTTTATATATAAAAGAGTTTTATATACAAAGGCGAAGGTGCATGAGGCGGGATTAGGTTGGTAAGTGCATTACAACTGTGGGCGGGGGGCCGGGGGGGTTAAATTTGCACCTTGGGTTAACTTTATATAAGGCTTTGAGCTTTATATAACAGGGATAAATATGAAAAGGGTAAGGTTTTAAGTTTTGTGATGTTTAACCTTAGCCTTAGGTTAAAAAAGGTGACTTTGCTTGCTTAGAGGTGGATATGTGTGGGAGTTCCAAAGCTTTTTCAACCTTTATAAAGTGATAAAACATTTTTCATACTTAGGCTTAAAATGCTATGAGCGGGGTATATGCATTTTATTACAAAATACATAGGATATGCGTGGAAAGCCACATTTTGAATATTTACTTTATTATATAGTTTTTAGACTTGTTTGAAGGGTATAATAACTATAGGGGGCAGGGTATTTAATTAAATTTAGTTTTAAACCAAAGGGGGTATTATTTGGGTTTTTGATTTAACATGTGCATATTAACTTTGGTCTAAAAACTTTATAATAGTGGGTTTTAGGGGGTATTTTAGATAAAGGGAAATATATAGATAGGATAAGGTTATTTTTTTTAGGGAATTAATAGCATAAGTTAAAAGTTAATATGACAAGGGGAGATAGAATACACAAAAATATACTAAATGACCAAGTAGATTGAATAAATAAAAGCATAGCTTGTTATTTCATCATTTCACCAATTTAGTTAGGATAGAGTGTTTTTTGAGGGTTTTTGTATTTTTTATGAATGAAGGAAGTTAATTAAATGGTATTTTAAGCTTCATTAAGTAAGAAGGTTTATTTAATTATGAAGATGACTTAAATGTATGAATGAGGGATAAATAATGGTAAAGATGATTTTATCGTAATAATTCAACATTTTCCACTATCTAGCCATTGAGCCTTGGGTCCGGTCCAAACAAAAGTCAGAGAAATGCTTTGAGCCTCTTTGACTAGAAGTATAGAATACTGAATAGTTACAGGGGAAGGGAAATTAGTGATTTTTTCCCGGTGATGAATATTACATGCTTTTTCCCACTTCTTTCTACCTACCCAACATTACTTTAACATTTTTTCATTTTTTTAGCAGGTGCATTTAAGCTTGCTACCTTGAAACATTTTATTCTTTTGAAAGCATAAAACTATATAATTCTACCTTATTTCATCCAAGAGCTCAGATTAAACTGATGAACTCCTCATTATTCTCTACCTATCTACTAATTTGTCAATATTAAACCGTATGACAAAACTTTATTCACTATCTAAAACATGGAAATTGAAATTATGACAATTCAAGATTAAATAGTTTAACTCATAATGGATTATGGAATTTATTGACACTTTTCCATAATCATTTGCAAAAAGTAAAAAGTAGTGGTATTTGGACTTGCACACCTTCATGTTTTATTTGATATTTTTCCTTTGGGGTCTATATTTTTTTTAAGTCCTTTGATCTTTCTTTTAGGACTGTTTACCCTCTTTTTGAATTTTTTTTTTCAAAATATGGGAAAACAACTTGCAGAAAGCAAGGTATGTACATATTTTACATGACTATAAAAATTCAATTCAAAATTATGAATCCTATATTTATAGGACCCTAACAGCGGCTTCACATGGAGATGGAATTTCCTGGTGAAATGTCAAGAACTCTAAGACTGGTAGCCTTCAATTTTGACCATGATGATCCAGTAATTGTCTTTTGTTTTTTGCAACAACTCAAATTTATGAAATTTTAATCTTCAAAGCTTAGGGCCTTCTCTCTGGGCTTCAAATTTGGAAAGAAAATATCCAATCTAATCTAAAAAATTCAATGGATATTTATAATGATGTAAAAAGTAACTGGGACTAACTATTGGTTAACTCAGAAGAATAGTAGTGTTTGAGAATTCTACCATTAACCAGTCCTTCTTGAATATCTGTTCCATCCAAATCTTTAATGAAGAAATAATGGTTACCCCTATATCCATAAATTACATAAGGTCATTTCCATAGAAAGTCAAACTTCCCATGCTTACCTTTGTCCTCTCAACTAGAAACCCACCTTAACACTTGATCTGCAATGTAAAAGTCATCTTCTTTACTTCTTTAATAAAAAAATTTCTTGATTTTATCATGAATGACTTGGGATTTCTCATAGACTTCTTCCCTTGTTTGTTGTAGATGAATAGTTTGATTTATCCTCCTTTGTATATCATTGATTTCCACTTGTGATTCTTGAATGATCTTCATTACTGGAACACCTAAGGATGATGGGAAAACTGCATCCATCCCATAAACAATTTGATAAGGGGAAGTGCCAATCGAATTTTTGGTGGTAAGTCTATCTACCCATAAGACATAGACTAACTTTTTATTCCAAGTATTTTTGTTATCTTAAAGTAATTTTTAATGATATTTATAAGGCTTTGGTTTGAAGATTCAGCTAGGCCATTACCCTGAGGGTAATAAGTAGTAGAGTGGCCTAGGGTAATATGGTACTTGTGACAGAAGGAAATCATTTTCTGAGACTTAAATGCTGCTGCATTATCAATAATTATTTTCTGAGGGCATCCAAATATAGATAAAAGGTTATTTTATATGAAAGAAATAATGACTGTATCAGTGGCTTGTTTGGTGGGAATGGATTAAATCCACTTAGTAAAGTAATCTGTGGCAGTCAAAATCCACTTATGCTGGCTAGAGGATGGGGGGTGAATTTCTCCACTGAAGTCTAAACCCCATTGTTTAAATGGCATCTCAGTTGAAATTGGCTTTAAGGGTAAAGGTAACAATTTCTTTTTTCCTTCGAAAATTTGACATTTGTGACATGAAGTAACAAATTTCTTAACATCAGAAAATGAGGTAGGCTAGTAGAAACCAGCTCTCAAGATCTTATCTGCGGTACTTTTCCAATATAAATGCCCTCCATAGTCACCTGCATGAAATTCTTCAAGAATTTTGTCAGCTTCTGCTTTCAGTAAACAATTTAGTAATATCCCACTATTTTCTTTCCAAAAAAGAACATTATCTAAAATACAAAATCTCATTGCTTTAAGTTTAAGAAATCTGGCTTTTTTCCTTGATAATCCAAGAGGAGCTTGTAAGTTTGTAAGTACAAAGATAATATCTAAGTACCAAGGAGAGTCTAGAAAGGCTTTAGTGATCATTGGATTCACCATCTCTTCTTGGTCATCAATCTGAGCAATAAAATTTATGTCTAATGCATTGAAGTTGGATTCGGTCATTAATATGGCTAATCCTTGTCCTTTAATGAGTTTTGTTGGTTTTATTTCTATTTCATATTCTAGGATATTGGAAATCCACTTACCTCTTCTTCCATCAGGGCCATCCTGAGTAAGAATGTATTTAACTAAAAAATTAGGGACATAGGCAATTATGTGGGAATAAATAATGTAGAATCTGAAATCTTTTATAGCTTTAACCAAGGCTAAGGCTTTTTTCTCCATTATGGTATATTCAGAGGTGCGTCTCTAAGGGTTTTACTGAAAAAAGCTATAGGCTGTTCAAAACCTTGATCATTTTTCTGCAGTAAAACTACAGCAATGGTATGCTCTAATGCAAAAGACAAAAATTATAGTATTTTTTGAAATCTAGATTGATTAAGACTGGTGTTTTAGTTAAAGACTGTTTTATGGAATCAAATGATTGTTTGGCTTCAACAGTCCATTTTAAATTTGAGTCTTTTTTGAGCATATTGTTCAATTCTCTAATGATTTCAGCTAAGTTTGAAATAAATCTTCTCAAAAAGTTAATTTTACCTAAGAATGCTTGTAATTCTTTGATATTTCTAGGTGGATGAATGTTCAAAATTGGTTCTATCCTAGTAGGATCAATTCTAATTCCTTATTTTGAAATCATATGTCCTAGTAACTTACCTTCCTCTAGTCCAAAGAGAGTTTTCTTGGGATTTAAAGAAATGCCAAATTTCCTACATTTAATAAAGACCCGTTTCAAATGATCCAAGTGTTCATTATTTATTTTGGAAAATACGGTAATGTTATCTAGATAAATTACCAAGAATTCATGAATCTCCTTAGCAAAGGCTATGTCCATAGCTCTCTAAAAGGTTGTTCCTGCATTCATCAAACCAAATGGAATTTTCCAATACATGAAAGTGCCCCAAGGAGTGGTGAAAGTTCTTTTAGCCTTATCTTCCTTTTGGACTAGGATTTGGTTGTATCCTAAAAAACCATCTAACAAAGAAATTCTAGAGGAACCAACTACCCTTTGTAATATATGATCCATCTTTGGTAAAGGGTAATTGTCCATTAAAGACACTTTGTTAAGATTTCTAAAGTCGACACATAATCTAATTTCACCTGTTTTATTTCTTGCTGGTACTAGGTTTGAAACCCAATCAGAATATTTGATTGGTGCAATAATTTGAGCATTATACATGCGTTTCACTTCCTTTTCTATCAAAGGTAATAGAACAGGATTAATTCTCCTCAATTTTTGTTTGAATGGCTTCTGATCATCTTTTATGGGAGTTTTGTGTTGGATTATGTTTGTGTCATATGCTTTAAGATCTTCATAACTCCAAGCAAACACATCTTGATATTCCTTTAAAAGATCAATGTATTGTTCCTTTTCTTGTTGAGGTAAATATTTAGACATTTTAATCATTTTTGGTTTTAATTCTCTCCCAATTTTACATTCCTCAATGTCAGACCTAACTGGTTCCGTTTTTGGCTTTTTAGGCACATCATTGGAATCAAAAAGGTCTTCCAAAGGATTTAAACCTTTAGGAAAAAATTATCTTTTAGATCTAACATGTCAATTTCTTCTTCAATGATTTGCTCAATATCTACCTTCTCTAAGTTATCTATGTCAAATTGAGTAAATACAGTGGTTTTGTTAAATTTATGTACATCTATGTTATCTGTTAGCGCTCAAATCTACCTTAGGCTGAAATAAGGTAAAACTCAAGGGTACATCAAACCACGCTCAGCCTCGTAGCTAGCCCTACGAGGATAGGAGAGGGCTCTCTCCGGGTCTATCTCGGAAAAAGGTCTTCAAAGGGACTGAGCTGACTTATAAATAATACTGATTTTAGGATAGTAAAGAGATAGGAAAGTTTTGATTTTGATTTTTGGGTTTTTTGTTGAAAAGATGGGAAAAACAATTCTGGGTCCGGGGATAAGGCCAGATCTTTGCAGAATTTGAGTTGGGGCGAGGTAGGTAGTAGTCTTGATGCTTTTGATCAGGTATATGGATGGATCAGAATGAAAAGGAGCTGAAGAGGGAAAGGGAGAACATGGATCCTCTCCAAACAGGTGAAAACATGTAAAACTAAACAAATTTAAAGGCAGAGCACTGAAACAATGTATTCAACCTCATTTACTCATTCATTTAGTTCCAGAAGCATAAGAAGGGAATGGCATACATTAAACATTAAAGAACTTACAATAAACTGAGAGAAAACACCATCAAGAACTGAAAGCCACAAGAATCCCAATAGGTGCTGCAAAACCTCTGATCTTTCCTTAGCCAAAATATGAAAAATATGTACAATAGTGTGCCAAAGTCTTCCCAAGAGTCCAACCTATCCAACCTCTGAAAATGATTGATAAATTACATCATATAGACCATCCTAACCCCTTTCCATGCCTCTAGGGGTCTAATTACTCCTTCTAGGAGCAGTTCCAACTAATTCTAAACAAGGAGCTAGAATATAGGCATCTAAACAACTTGCCTCTAAAAGGGAGGAAACTGATTCTTACATCTGATTTTTACTTTTTTAGAAGTGAATCATCTAGAATAGGTAAAAATGAGTCAAAGTTACATGAAAACCATCAATTTACATCATGATAACTCAAAATTTTCATCCACAAGCAAAACTGGTTCAACTGGCCGAAATTCTGAGCTGGAAGGTGAAAAATTGACCAAAAATCCATATGCGTAGCGCCCCTGAGCCGTACGCGTAGTGCGTCTTTCAGCCTGATTTTGGGGCACTTCTCCGCATCCAAATTGAGCCCATGATAGCTCGTTGGAAAGCCCTGGATGTTTTCTATCCAACCCAAGTTTAATTTCCCAATTTGGAGCTCATTTGCCCCTCCAAAAATTCATTCTCCCAGAAGTACTTCCTGCTGGTGCAAAAGGTGGCAGCAAGGTGGTTTTCATGGTGTTTTTGGGCCTTTTGATCATCCAGAACCTGATGAAATGATTTGGAAATACTTGAGCATGCATAAATTACCATGAAAAAGCAAAAAATATAAATTTTTCCTTCAGCAAGTGTCCCAAACAAAAGCGAGTGCGTTGACGCGCTACTCGTATAGCTGAAAAATTTGTTTTTAGACCAAAATATTTCAAAATGACAAAAATTTCTCCGAATTTGCTCAAATTTGGAGCGAAGACCCTCCATCATGTATCATGCCCAGCCAGCGAAGCCTCGGCCAAAATCCGGAGTGGATCAGGCCTTTTCCGCCGTTTTAGTGCTCTGCTCAACCTCCTCTTCAGAATCTTCATTTTTTCCTTACAGACATGCATGCGAGCCCAATAATGACCTTTCATGTGACGAAGCATGTATTTATCTCTATTTTCCTTTGCCAGCAATTTCTCCAGATGAATGTTAACATGTGTGAGTTCAGTCTCTCGCTCAACTGGTGTCATGTCACCTGGTCTCTTCTGGGCCAATTGTTGATCCTCACGGATTCGCCGCAGCTCATAAAGTGTGTGCTCATCCTCTAGCTGTTTGTTACACTGCTCCAGGTAGTTTATCACCCACTGAGCTCTTTGCAATTTCTCTTTCAGTGTGTCATTCTCGGCCTTTGCTCCTGGATGATCTCTTTCAGTTTCGAGCTAGGAGAGCTCGCATCAACATCAATGATCGTGAAATCAGTGTCCCAGCCTCCTGATGGGCCCTCATCATGCATGGGCCTCTTGCCCCTATCCTGAAACTGTACCTGTGCTGAAGAAGAAGGCAAGACCCCTTCCACATCATGTGGAGATAATACTCGCTCTACCGATGGAGTCAACGAGACCCCTTCCACCCCGGGTGGAGATAGTACTCGTCGTGTAGCTGCAAATAAGGCCCTGTGGCCTCGCTGGTATGTCACATACGATGGAGCACTGATATGCTCGATCTCAGGAATGTCAAGCTGGTGTGAAGGCTCTCCCTCATCATGAACTACCTCGGGAAGCGGCTGTGGTGCTGTAAATAAGCCACGAGAGATGAAATCCTCGCAAGTGATGCCGTGCTGTGTCAACTGATGTACCACTACGATCTTGATCATCGCGTAATGATATATACTTCTATGTTGCTGTGCTGGGGTCTTCTTTTGTACAAAAATCATCATCCTCTCTATGTTGCGATACATGAAGTACGAAATGTTCATCATACGTACCCTCGTGAAATGCATCAACAAACGGACATGGTACGCATAGAGATGCGAGAATCTGCCCTCGCAACTGAAATACCGAATGATGAGTTTCATCAATGGTGCAAACTCATCCTTCAGGAATCTAAAAGGAAAAACCCTACTCAGGTGCCTCATATACCCAGGTTTGATGTATGGTTCATAGTGGAATTTCTCTAACTGCTGACGTTTGTTCCATTCCTCTCCTACATTTGGTATCCCGGTGGCCTGAGCAATAGTCTCTGGTGACAGAATGAAATCTACTCCGACGAGGTTTACACGGCCATCATGTAAATGTAAAACAAATAGACGAGCCAGTTCATGATGATGCTGGGTTTTTGAAATCATCTCACAGTATTGGAAACATGACTGATGCCGAAAACAATCCATTGCAAGCGGGCAAGCCTGCAATTGAGCCAAAGAGGTAGGCTCCTCCCTGAGATGCTTACCACCTTTGCCACCTTTGTGAGACCTCCATGGCACATTACCTTCTGCTGTGGAATCACTGTCATACTCCTGCTCATAAACTCAATCCGTCTCTGACATGGCTTTGAAAACAAGATGTCTGCAATATGTATGTTGATATAGGTGTAGTGAAGTCAAAAGTTTCAATGCATGCTCAAAACCCAAATATGTTGCATATGTACCAAAGCATCATAAGAAAATAAGTCACAATGGTAATAGCTCTGTTTAGTGGATTGGCATAAAAACAGTCTCTGCTTTGATCACAAGGGAATTTGACAAATGAGCAAAAAGTGTAATGTAATGTGCAGCCTTTGTAATACTGGCTAAAATTTTTCAAAGGGGAAAATGAGTATGTGACTCTGTTTTTCAATGGGAAATGAGACACAATGTGACAATGACCACAGTGAAACAAATAACCATGACAGTGGTAATATAATGATGATGACAGCAGTGGGAAAATGATAAACTGAGAGCATGAGGGCAGTGACACTTTGACAATAGATGCATAGGTATATATATCAACAATACAAGTTGGGAAAATCTTCACAAGGACATCAACATGTATTCAAAACCATAAGGAATAAATCTGCTATGAACATATGGTTTCACCTCTCCACATCAAACACTTTTTTTCCCACTTCAAACACACTATAATCATGTTCAAAATTTACTGAGCAACCATTAAAAACCTACTTGCAAGTTGATGGAGCCGTTGTGACATCAAACCGGATGCATGAGAAAAAAATTTGGCTCTGAGACTGTATGGGTAGCGCGCCTACCCAACGCGTAGCGCACTGCATGTGCGTAGCAGCCTTGTTATTTTACACAGGCTGGGGAGGCTATATGCGTAGCGCGCTCTATATGCGTAGTGCGCCTCCTATATGCGTAGCGCGCTACATAGTGCATTTTTCAGGAGGCTTTTGGAGGCCTTCCCGGTGTCAAAATTGAGCGTGTGATAGCTTTTTGGAAATATATTGGAGTATAATTTCCAACCCAAGTGTAATTTTTCAATTTGGACTTAATTTTCCTTGTCAAAAATCAAATTTCCCAAAACTTTTCAAAATGAGCAGAATGACGCTGCCTCAAGGCAGAGCGCTGTTGCAGTCAACTTTTGAAGGTCTTCCTCAACTCCAAATTGAGCTCATGATAGCTCATTGGAAATATATTTGTGTCTAGTTATCCTTTGACTCATCAAGAAAGTAATTTAGCCAACCATGCTAGGAGAAATCTTGATTTTCCCAAGGTCACTTCAGAGGTGCATTCAATTCTCCTGAGGAAACGATATTTTTGACATTTCTCTAAAAAAATGATACTTGTGTAACAAGTGAGGGAGGTTTTTCTTATTTGGAATGTTTTGGACAAAAACCTCTCTCATTATTCCAAAATTCATCTTTTATTGCTCTTAAATATCATTTGAGTGAAACTTATCCTGATGTGTGGAACAAGGGATTTTGTCGAAATGAAGTGAAATGAAGGGGATAAGGGGCTTATAAATTCTTGGGGAAATTTTGAGAAGTAGGGGGGGATGTTAGGAAGTAGGGGAAAGTGGAATCTCAGAGATTGAGTGAGGGGAAGGGGTCCAAAAGGGAAAAACACAGGCCTAGCCTAGAAAATTGCCAAGTTGTGGCAAGAAACTAGGGTTTGTGCAAAAATGAGGAATTTGGGGGATCTCAGTGATGGGAAGTGTTTAATAAAGTATATTAAGGATAGGGGAAGGTGTTTGAACATCAGGATACAAGTTTTTTCGATGATTTGACAATCCAAGAGAAATTACCTCCAAAACCCTAGGAGAGGGAAATGGACCTTACCTAGGCACAACTGAAGCATGAACCAGGTGTAAAATGACTCAATGGAACTTGACATGATGATGAAAACCCTCTGAATGATGGTACACTCAGCTGAATGGTGACATGGACCGACATTTGGACAAATTTGAAAAGAGTGAAAACAAACCCTAGACCTAATGCCTAGTGAGCAAATTTTGCTTGAAGACTCATTGAAATGACAAAATTTGACCTTGACACCTTAAAATCACTTTGTAAGAGCAGGTTTGATCACTGAAGGAAGGCTGCAAAGGATGACACTAACATTGGTTCCAATGGGGATGGTAGCTCCTTGGAGGTGCCAAGAACGACAGATCTTTGGGAGAGCAGACTAGTGCCTTCATCCATTGGGCGATGGAATCATTATTTGAACGGATAACACAAAACCTTTGACACATTTATTGAATTAAAATTTTACTGAAAACTGACTGAAATTTGACTGAAACTTGACTCAAACCAACTCGATGGAAAACTGAAATAACTTGAAAAAACTGACTCAACAGACCAAACACAAATGACTCATGACTGACTTAAAACAAGAATTTACAAAGCTTTTGGAAAAAAGGCAGCAGTCCATCAAGATTTGGAATCATGATGACAACCACCTGCATACTAATGAAATATGTACAATCATGTATAATTTTCTTTCCAATGTAACCAGTCAAGCAGATGGCTTCTTGACTGATTTCCCTGATCATATCTGCTGGTCAACAATACAAACTGATAACTGGGCATCCAAAAACATAGCTGACCATGATCTCCTTTATCACTGAATACAACAATAATCACTTTCACTGCTGACTGCAACAAATCTGCCATTGGATCCTGAAAAACATGAAGATTTACCTCTTGCTGAAGAAATAAGGTGTCTTTCTCTTCTGATTCTGATATGTCTTTATCATGTACTTCAGTAAAAGTATGCTCCTGGGCTTCAAAAAACTTTGAACATGTAGATGAGCAGATCTCCTCTTGTAAAAACATTTCAACACATGAAACATATGAATAAGAATCTAAATGGATATCTTGTATGGTCTGATCTTCTGTAGTCTGAATATTTGGTGGGTCATCTTCATATGATATCACAGCTAGATTATCATGTTTCTCATTAAATTCATCAATCATAAGGAAAGAAACTTCAGCTGATTCTTGATGCTCAACACTATCATTTCTATCATCTAGCATAACTTCATCAAGAAAAACTTTTTCACTTACTTGAATGAAGATGTCATCTTGTTTTGCATCAATTGACTGGATTACCTCTTTATGAAGACTCTGTTATGATGAACTGAAAACATTTGGATCCATAACTGTCTTATGCATTCTAGATGAACTCAACAGCAAAGTTATCTTTGATGGGTTTCAGCACAAGATATTCTTGATCATCACGATCTAAATCTGAAACTAAAGTAGCTGAAATGATGTTATCACATTCTGCAATCTGCATGCTATCTTCTTCTGTAGGCAGATCTGAAACAAGCTCTTCTCTTTCATCATTTTCAGCCATATAGACATCTTCAACCTGCTGATATATAAAGCTGCTTACAGGACTGTCATCCATTTCAGAAAGGAAGAAGTTCCACCATCACCTTCTTGACCATGTGCACACTGCAGATCTGCGTTAACTTGAGCTGGAACATGACCTTTCAATAGCTGATCTATCTCATCTTCAGACAGAGGAGATAATGGCTTTTGTTTTCTTTTGCTCAAACAGTGATTGTCTTCATTGATTTCAAGTGAAGGAGTATACAAACTTTCCTCATACTGCTGATCCATTTCATATAATTCCTGTTCACTGTCAAGATGCAAAATTCCTTCATCTTCCACCACACTAAAATCTTGATCCTGCTGGAAATTTTCATGATCGTCTTTATGCTGCTGAAATGGATTTTCATATAGGGCTTCCATGATCTCATCATCCATGAAATTATCATCTTCATAATATTTCTCAAGACTTTCAATAAAAGTAGAAGCATGTTTGCAACAGTCATGAACTAATTTTAATGATGGGTAAGATACTTGATATCTTTCAATGAACAGAGCATGAAAATCCTTTAAACAGTAAATACAGGCCAGCGGAAAATTTTCATACCAAGATTGGGCTTTACCTTCGAGAGTGGCCAGGAATATCTTCATCAAGCAATCTTCAAGAAAATCCACTTTCAACTTGCAAATATGCATATGAAATCTAACCAGATGTAAAGCAGCATCCTTCTTACCATCATCGTTAAACGTAGGTAGACTCCTTGACCAATCTACCTTGGGCATCTTATTCAGAAAACCTGGAATGTGATCTCGGCTCATGGGAGCGTATCTTCTTGTGATTCGGTCCATCTTGAAAATCTCACAGCTACTAATCTCCCTGTAGTGAAGTCACCATGAAGCATCAATTTCTGGATTGTTTCAGTGAATGAAGTCGCCAGGTGAATGATTTCAGCCTTGAAATGTCTGACCGTTGTTCACCATCAACGATCAGATCTGAACTTGATACACATACTGGGAAAATTTACAAGTTAAATGCTACGATTACAAGTTAAACCTGAGATCAACTGAAGCAACATTTATCTACTTCGTTGATGCATAGCAACAACGTTTCGAAGGCTACCTGGCGTGACTTCAGACTCCGTCTATAACAAGCAAATGTTTTGAGTTTCTCCCCAGTATGGTCGCCACTATGTTAGCACTTAAATATACCTTAGGCTGAAATAAGGTAAAACTCAAGGCTACATCAAACCACGCTCAACCTCGTAGCTAGCCCTACGAGGACAGGAGAGGGCTCTCTCCGGGTCTATCTCAGCAAAAGGTCTTCAAAGGGGCTGAGATGACTTATAAATAATACTGATTTTAGGCTAGTAAAGAGATAGGCAAGTTTTGATTTTGATTTTTTGGGTTTTTTGTTGAAAAGATGGGAAAAACAATTCTGGGTCCGGGGATAAGGCCAGATCTTTGCAGAATTCGAGTTGGGGTGAGGTAGGCAGTAGTATTGATGCTTTTGATCAGGTATATGGATGGATCAGAATGAAAAGGAGCTGAAGAGGGTAAGGGAGAACATGGATCCTCTCCAAATAGGCAAAAACATGTAAAACTAAAAAAATTTAAAGGCAGAGCACTGAAACAATGGATTCAACCTCATTTACTCATTCATTTAGTTCCAAAAGCATAAGAAGGGAGTGGAATACATTAAACATTAAAGAACTTACAATAAACTGAGAGAAAACACCATCAAGAACTGAAAGCCACAAGAATCCCAACAGGTGCTGCAAAACCTCTAATCTTTCCTTAGCCAAAATATGAAAAATATGTACAATAGTGTGCCAAAGTTTTCCCAAGAGTCCAACCTATCCAACCTCTGAAAATGATTGAGAAATTACATCATATAGACCATCCTAACCCCTTCCCACACCTCTAGGGGTCGAATTCCTCCTTCTAGGAGCAGTTCCAACTAATTCTAAATAAGGAGCTAGAATATAGGCATCTAAACAACTTGCCTCTAAAAGGGAGGAAACTGATTCTTACATCTGATTTTTACTTTTTTAGGAGTGAATCATCTAGAATAGGTAAAAATGAGTCAAAGTTACATGCCAACCATCAATTTACATCATGATAACTCAAAATTTCATCCACAAGCGAAACTGGTTCAACTGGCCGAAATTCTGAGCTGGAAGGTGAAAAATTGACCAAAAATCCATATGCGTAGCGCCCTTGAGCCATACGCATAGTGCATCTTTCAGCCTGACTTTTTGGGCACTTCATAGCATCCAAATTAAGCTCATGATAGCTCGTTGGAAATCCCTAGATGTTGGCTATCCAACCCAAGTGGAATTTCCCAATTTGGAGCTAATTTTCCCCTCCAAAACTTCATTCTCCCAGAAGTACTTCCTGCTGGTGCAAAAGGTGGCAGCAAGGTGGTTTTCATGGTGTTTTTGGGCCTTTTGATCATCCAGAACCTGATGAAATGCTTCGGAAATACTTGAGCATGCATAAATTACCATGAAAAACCCAAAAATATAAATTTTTCCTTCATCAAGTGTCCCAAACAAAAGCGAGCGCGTCGACGCGCTACTCGTATAGCTGAAAAATCTGTTTTTAGACCAAAATATTTCAAAATGACAAAAAATTGTCCGAATTTGCTCAAATTCGGAGCGAAGACCCTCCATCATTTATCATGTCCAGCCAACGAAGCCTCGGCCAATTCCGGAGTGGATCAGGCCTTTTTCGCCGTTTTAGTGCTCTGCTCAACCTCCTCTTCAGAATCTTCATTTTTTCCTTGCATACATGCATGCGAGCCCAATAATGACCTTTCATGTGACGAAGCATGTCTTTCTCTCTATTGGCCTTTGCCAGCAATTTCTCCAGATGAATGTTAACATGCGTGAGTTCAGTCTCTCGCTCAACTGGTGTCATGTCACCTGGTCTCTTCCGGGCCAATTGCCGATTCTCACGGATTCGCCGCAGCTCATAAAGTGTGTGCTCATCCTCTAGCTATTTGTTACGCTGCTCCAGGTAGTTTATCACCCACTGAGCTCTCTGCAATTTCTCTTTCAGTGTGTCATTCTCGGCCTTTTGCTCCTGGATGATCTCTTTCAGTTTCGAGCTAGGAGAGCTCGCATCAACATCAATGATCGTGAAATCAGTGTCCCAGCCTCCTGATGGGCCCTCATCATGCATGGGCCTCCTGCCCCTGTCCTGAAACTGTACTTGTGCTAAAGAAGAAGGCGAGACCCCTTCCACCCTGGGTGGAGATAGTACACGCGCTGCTGATGAAGTCAACGAGACCCCTTCCACCCCGAGTGGAGATAGTACTCGTCGTGTAGTTGCATGGAAATAAGGCCACGACGCTGCGTGTCATGTGATGGAGCAGTGTACTCGATCTCGGGAATGTCGGGCGGGTGTGGCTCTCCCTCATCATGAACTACCTCGGGAGGCGGCTGTGGCGCTGCGAAGAAGTCACGGGAGATGAAATCCTCCCAAGTAATGCCCTGATGTGTCAAATGATGTACCACCATGATTTTGATCAGCGCGTAATGATATATGCTGCTATCTTTCTTTGTCTTTGGGGTCTTTCTTCTTTGTGTAAGTGTCATCCTCCCTGGTAGGTACATGAAGTGCGGAATGTTCATCATGCCGTGCCCTCGTGAAATGCATCAGCAAACGAATATGGTACGCAAAGAGACGAGCATATCTGCCCTCACAACTAAAATCCTGAATGATGAGTTTCATCAATGGTGGCGTCACATCCTTCGAGAATGCGAAAAGGAGAAAAACCACACTCGGTGCCTCATATGGAACCCCGATGTGGCTCATAGTGGAATTTCTCTAACTGCTGACATTTGTTCCATTCCTGTCCTACATTTGGTATCCCGGTGGCCTGAGCAATAGTCTCTGGTGACAGAATGAAATCTACTCCGGTGAGGTTTACACAGCCATCATGTAAATGTAAAAAAAATAGACGAGCCAGTTCACGATGATGCTGGGTTTGTGAAATCATCTCACAGTATTGGAAACATGACTGATGCCGAAAACAATTCATTGCAAGCGGGCAATCCTGCAATTGAGCCAAAGAGGTAGGCTCCTCCCTGAGATGCTTACCACCTTTGCCACCTTTGTGAGACCTCCATGGCACATTACCTTCTGCTGTGGAATCACTGTCATACTCCTGCTCATAAACTCAATCCGTCTCTGACATGGCTTTGAAAACAAGATGTCTGCAATATGTATGTTGATATAGGTGTAGTGAAGTCAAAAGTTTCAATGCATGCTCAAAACCCAAATATGTTGCATATGTACCAAAGCATCATAAGAAAATAAGTCACAGTGGTAATAGCTCTGTTTAGTGGATTGGCATAAAAACAGTCTCTGCTTTGATCACAAGGGAATTTGACAAATGAGCAAAAAGTGTAATGTAATGTGCAGCCTTTGTAATACTGGCTAAAATTTTTCAAAGGGGAAAATGAGTATGTGACTCTGTTTTTCAATGGGAAATGAGACACAATGTGACAATGACCACAGTGAAACAAATAACCATGACAGTGGTAATATAATGATGATGACAGCAGTGGGAAAATGATAAACTGAGAGCGTGAGGGCAGTGACACTTTGACAATAGATGCATAGGTATATATATCAACAATACAAGTTGGGAAAATATTCACAAGGCCATCAACATGTATTCAAAACCCTAAGGAATAAATCTGTTATGAACATAGGGTTTCACCTCTCCACATCAAACACTTGTTTTCCCACTTCAAACACATTGTAATCATGTTCAAAATTTACTGAGCAACCATTAAAAACCTACTTGCAAGTTGATGGAGCCGTTGTGACATCAAACCGGACGCATGAGCAAAAAATTTGGCTCTGAGACTGTATGGGTAGCGCGCCTACCCAACGCGTAGCGCGCTGCATGTGCGTAGCGGCCTTGTTATTTTACACAGG
The DNA here is from genome assembly GCA_034641835.2 of Pinus albicaulis. Taxonomy (NCBI): domain Eukaryota; kingdom Viridiplantae; phylum Streptophyta; class Pinopsida; order Pinales; family Pinaceae; genus Pinus; species Pinus albicaulis. The sequence continues at coordinate 159,576,066 of CM076583.1, read as the reverse complement.
CTGGGGAGGCTATATGTGTAGCGTGCTCTATATGCGTAGCGCGCTACATAGTGCATTTTACAGGAGGCTTTTGGAGGCCTTCCTGGTGTCCAAATTGAGCTTGTGATAGCTCGTTGGAAAGCTCTTGGAGTCTGATTTCCAACCTAAGTGGAATTTTTCAATTTTGACTTCATTTTCCTTGTCATAAATCAAATCTCCCAAAACTTGTCAAAATGAGCAGAATGAGGCTGCCTCAAGGCAGAGCGCTGTTGCAGTCAACATTTGAAGGTCTTCCTCAACTCCAAATTGAGCTCATGATAGCTCAATGGAAATATATTTGTGTCTAGTTATCCTTTGACTCATCAAGAAAGTAATTTAGCCAACCATGCTAGGAGAAATCTCGATTTTCCCAAGGTCACTTCAGAGGTGCATTCAATTCTCTTGAGCCAACGGTATTTTTGACATTTCTCTAAAACAATGATACCTGTGTAAAAAGTGAGGGAGGTTTTTCTTCTTTGGAATGTTTTGGACAAAAAACTCTCTCAGTTTTCCAAAATTCATCTTTTATTTCTCTGAAATAGCATTTGAGTGAAACTTATCCCGATGTGTGGAACAAGGGATTTTGTCGAAATGAAGCGAAACGAAGGCGATAAGGGGCTTATAAATTCTTGGGGAAATTTTGGGAAGTAGGGGGGGATGTTAGGAAGAAGGGGAAAGTGGAATCTCAGAGATTGAGTGAGGGGAAGGGGTCCAAAAGGGCAAAACACAGGCCTAGCCTAGAAAATTGCCAAGTTGTGGCAAGAAACTAGGGTTTGTGCAAAAATGAGGAATTTGGGGGATCTCAGTGATGGGAAGTGTTTAATAAAGTATATTAAGGATATGGAAAGGTGTGTGAACATCAAGATACATTTTTTTTCGATGATTTGACCATCCAAGAGAAATTACCTCCAAAACCCTAGGAGAGGGAAATGGACCTTACCTAGGCACAACTGAAGCATGAACAAGGTGTAAAATGACTCAATGGAACTTGACATGATGTTGAAAACCCTTTGAATGATGGTACACTTAGCTGAATGGTGACATGGACCAACATTTGGACAAATTTGAAAAGAGTGAAAACAAACCCTAGACCTAATGCCTAGTGAGCAAATTTTGCTTGAAGACTCGTTGAAATGACAAAATTTGACCTTGACACCTTAAAATCACTTTGTAAGAGCATGTTTGATCACTGAAGGAAGGATGCAAAGGCTGACACTAACATTAGCTATTTCACAATTAAAATTTGAATCTATATTACAGTCTGTATCTATTTTACAATTTTCAAATTCTTCCTCATTATTAAGAAATGGTAAATCTGTTCATCCTGAGAAAAAATTTGCAAGTACTTGAGGTTATCTGGGATAATTGGTCTATGTTTGACCTCAGCAGTATACCTATGAGTTGGTTGGAATGGTAAGTTACAAGTACTAATAAAATTTGCTAGATAGTGTGCTTGAATGTTTTGTTTTCTGGGTATAGAAGAAAACTTGCATTCCAATAAATCATCAGTTAAATCAATTGTTGTATCTCTGTATCTAGCCAGTCTAGGATTATAAACAGAATAATCTCCTTTTAATTAATCATAAGCACTTAAATTTGCTAGAATCAAATGAGAACAAATCTTTATAAGGCCTGGTTATTTCTAGATTAAGAGTTTCCATAATAGCTTTGGGCATTAAATTATGGGAAGCTCCTGAATATAACATAGCGTTGTGTAAAATTTGATCATGGATGGTAAGATTGATATAGAAAGGAGGGACTGATCCATCTGAATTCTTTCCATTCACATCAGGGCCAAAAATCAACTCAGGTTGATCATCATTCAAATTAATGGCATCTTCACCATCATTCATATTCAAAGTTTCAGTTATAGTTGATCTGTATAAGTCATTTTTAACCAATTCTGTTAAAGGAATAGGTATTTTTAACTTAGCAATTTCAGATTAAATATTGAATGAGGTTTTAGATTTACTAATTTGTACTAATTTATCTTTAGTAACTATAATCTGAGTTGGTTTTTCTTTATTTTCAACAATTGTATTTTTATCTTCAATTGTCTTGGGATTCTCTGTCTGAGTTTCTTGAGTTTTGTTGCTTTTAATTTTCTTTTCTGGGACTGTTTATGTGGCAGCAGAAATTTTATCAGATTTAGAATTATCAGTAGGTGTTCTAGGATTATCTATTCTAGGATTTGTTGATTTAGAATCAGCAGAAATCTTTTTAGAATCATAATTTGTTGATTTTACTGAATCATAAGCTTTAGGAGTATTAGCTTTCTATGCATATTTGGAAGATTGAGCTACTTCATCAGTAATATCAACAATTTTGGGACTTGTTGGTTTTTTAGGACTGGAAGGATTAGAATTTTTCTTATTTTCCCTTGGGAGAATTTGCTAAAATTTTGTTTTTGGGGCTTCTACATTTTTCTTATTTTGATTTTGGGAATTTTTTTTAGTAGAAGACTCATTATTTTTCTTGTTTCTGAGGTTATACTGACTGTGAATTTCATTAATAGAAAATTCATAAACTTGTTTGTAGTCAAAGGATACACTGGAGTTTAATTTGAGTTGCTGAAGCTCAAATAGTTCCAGATCTTCCTGAGTGAGGAAAATGGTGTTGTTTTCATCTATTCCCATTAGATGATTGATGTCATTCTCATCTTCATCATTATTTTGAGAACTTTCATCATAGTTCTCTTGAAATGGGGGCCTAATGTTTTGGTCTGGAGCAGCGCCTTTAGCTTTTCCAGGGTTATTATTTTTTTCTGAAATTGGGATTTATGATCTGAGGTTGATTATCCCATTGAGGTTTTCTATCTATATTATCTGATCTTTCTACCACCTTTTCTAAAGTTTTAGAAACTAAATCCATTTTAACCTTAGAGTTTGAACTTTCTTCTTTAATTGTAACTCTTCTTTCATTTCTAAGTCTAGCTTTCCTAGCTAAAATGTTAATTTCTACACTGACAGCATCTAATTGCATCTTTTCTAATGTTTGGGCATCTCTTTCTCTTAATTGATAGGCCATATCTGTATCAAATCCATCAGGGAATTTGAGCATAATAGAGTAAGGTGTAGGTGTAAGAGCTGCAGGAATAGAATTATAGACACTATCATACCTAGTGCAATAGTCTTGGACAGACTCAGTAGGAGATCTTTTCAAAGCATCAAACTTAGACAAAATTTGAAGGGGGTTCTTTTTCTTTTCCTGTTTATTTAAAAATATTATATAAAATGCAGCTAAATCAGTTATACTACCAGTAGCTAAATTTTTGAACCATTTTTTAACTTCTCCTGTCAAAATTTGGGTAAATAACCTCATCTGGACATCTGACTCGTCAATTTCACATTAATATGTCATTTTAGTTACATGTTGTTGAGCAGTATATTGTGAAAGGCCATCAAAAAGTGCTACATTTTTTTGGTAATCTTGAGGCATATCATGGAGGTTTTGGGTAAGATAAGGGGAGCATACCTAGTAGCCATGGCTTGAATATTTTATGAGTTGGGAGGTATAATAGTAATGATAGGGGCAGTGTTGGATATGACAGCTAATGAATTAACAAATGTAGTTGAAGCGCTGGGAAATGAAGATGGTATGTAAATGGAATTGCTTGGAAATAAAGATGTGGTGCTTATAAAATATGAATGCAAAATATTGGATGCAGTGGATTGAGTGGATGAAGGAAATAATATCCTAGGTTGCAAAGGAAACTTAGGAATGAAATGGTTTGTAGATGAACTTGCAGTGGTATCTATAAATGAAGTGACAACATATAAAATTGAATCTGCTATTGGTATTATTGTTGTATGCAATTGAGAAACTAAAGGTTTTTTGCAAGATAAAAAATGAGATAATTCAATAGCTTCATTAATATCTTTAATTAATGAAACATTAATCTTTTCAACTATATTATGATATTCAGATTTATTTGACTTTGTTCCTACTGAAATATTTTTCTGTTTTGCATTAAAAAATGAAAGGAAAATAGGATCTATAACAATATTTTTCAAATCAGTTTCAGATTTAGTTTTAAACAATGAATATTCAAACTTTAGATCAAAATCAATATCATTTAAACTCACTAACTCTTTGGGTAAAGAATTGGCTTTCCTTAATGGTACTTCAGTTTCTAAATTGATATTTTGTTTTTTCATTTTTCCAATTTGTTCTAGGTTATCTACTATAACTGCAGGCTTAGGATTTGGGTTAGACCTGGCATAGTAGGTTTTACTAGAAGCCAGAATGATTGTTTTGAATACCCACAACCTATAAAAATAATCTTAAATTAAAAATATAATTGAAAGATCTTCCTTTAAGATTAAATTTAAGACTGGAGATTGGTTAGCTCCCTAGTATGGTCGCCAATATGTTATCACTCTAGTAATTTCTTAAGTTGTGGGATTTGAGTTTTCAGTCTAAGAACACTAGAGGTAACCAAAAATCTACTTCAAATTATAGGATCTAGCCTTCATATAATTCAGAGAGGGCTCTCTCTTTAAGATTTATCTTTGTTTTCTATTTATGTCTTTAGGCTAGTTATGATAGAACAATTGGTTTTGTTTTTAAAGGTTTTGGTGGGAAAAAATCACTTAGAGGTAAACTAGAGATAAATCTACTTGTCTATTGGGCTATGGAGTCTAAATCTAGCTAGCAACACTAGAAGTCAAGGTAAAAAAGGTACAAAGATATTCAGGGCAAGATAGATAACCATCATGGATTTGGAAAAGTGTTTTTTGGTGAAATGGTATGATTAGGATAAAGGAATATGAAGGATCCTTTGATCCAGAAAATGGAAGGAGGAGGTAGGGGTCAAACGGGAGTAGGAGCAATCAAGAATTCCTAACACCATAAATTAGTAGAAAACATTAAAATGAGAACTAGTTAAAAACATGGAGCACTAGACTAACCTGTAGTAATATTCCACTGAAGAGTTTGCCGGATTATCCACAGTCTCACAAAACATTTGTCGACGTTTCGAATCCCAACGGGGATCCATCTTCAGATAGAACAAACATATATAATGAATTGCATGAAACTCAAAAAATAAAACAAGGACAAGAAGAAAATACTTCACTCATCAGCTTATCACAAGGATCCTGAATTATGATGCCAGTTTAGCTTTGTCCAGTCTGCTACTCCGAAATCAACACATAATAGCCTCCAATGTTCAGCAAAAAAGTCTATAGCAAAGTCTAGCAATTTTATTCCACACTTAATAATTCAAATGTAGAAGTATTTATACAAAATGTAGTTACAAATATCTTAGGAGAAATCTAGGAATATCTATAGGAAATAGAAAATATCTTTAAAAAATAAGAGGGACGGTTGCTTAACAAATCAACAAGTTGTCCTCTTATCCAAAATAAATAGAACTACTTTATCTAACAAGGAGATTTTTGAGTGATTAGTTGTCCTACTTGCTGGCTGCTTAGAAAATATCTTCATTTGAGTTGCCTTAGATGATACTCTTTCACCTGATACTCTTTAACGCTGCTCTTTAAATCTAACACACTTTTGACTGATATTTCCACTATTTTACTGATGTAAAAATATTTATTTTTGTAGTAAAAAATCAGCAGCCTGTCCTTTTAGTTCATTGTTTGTTTTTTATTGTTTTCAAGGTAATTTCTTCATTGTTTCACCTCTCATTTTTACATTAAATCTGTAAATGTTTTCCACTGCTATTCACTGGGAATTTTGATATTCTTTAGCTTTCTAAAATTCTCATCTGCCTCCGTGTATTTAGAAAAATTGTGTTTGAACACAAAAAGATGTTTGATCTCATGTTGTAGAAAGAACAAATCTTCAAAGTGCTAAAGGAGGACTTTTCCTGTGGAAGTGCCTTGTGGCAATGGTTTTTTAACTTGCTCCTTGGAAAATTCCCTGATTTTCTTATCATAATCCTTCTGGGGCATCAATTTTTCATTAAAGACATGAATGTCTGGCAAGCCCTTCTGTCTTAAGTTTGTATATTTCACCATAAACTTTGTCATGGCAATGTTCATTGATTCACACTTCTCTTCCAGGTAGTTCATCAATTTTTTCTTTGTTACCACCTTCTTAATCTATAAAATGGTCTCTGTTATATCTAATACCTGTAACTCTTCCAATTCTGCTCTGTTCTTGTTGTTCAAGAATGTGATTAGTTTTAAAGCCTGAGCTGGCTTATCAATTAACTCATCTTTAGTCTTCTGAATCTCTGCCTAAGCTGCTAACAATAAGTCTCTATGCTCATATATAACCTGAATTGAAGGCCATTGAGTGTGAATGGCTTCAATTATGTTTGTCTATAGATGATTCTTTACAAATTAAATTTGCTCAGTGAATGTTATCTCTTTTTATAAGCCCATGATTTTTTACCCAAGTCTAATTGCCTTCTATTCATGGGTTTTAGAATTTATTTGAGCTAACTTGTTTGTGGCTTCAAGATTTTCAGTCATCTTCTTTAGACTGTTGATTTCATTATTTTTCAAAGACAAATCCTCCATAGCCTTTACAATCTGATCTGCTGAACTTGTGTTGTAGAAGATTTTGTGTTTGAAGTAGTAGTTGAACTCACTAGCACTGCAATTGCCAGTGGTTCCTTTGGTGCTAGCTTTTCTCCTAATGTGGAGGCCACTGCTGTGGTAATCACTGTTATAACTGAAGGAATGATAGGAGTGTCAGTTTCTTACACAGTTTCGTTCTCTTGGACAAGATGGTCCATTTGAGATTCCATTTCTTTGATCTGAGCAGTTAGTTTTAGGATGAGCTTCATCATCTCTTCTTTTTCACTTTTCTCTTGAAGGATTTCTTTGGTCTATGGATGCTCACTTTGAGGAAGCTTAAGCTGTTTCCTCAAAGCTGCAATATCATCATTCTTTTTCTTGATCAACAATTCTGCTGCTTGAACATTTGAGGGATCATATCCCACCTGTAAAATTAAATCTTCTAAGGCTTTAATCCTTAGGTCCTTTGCATACAAAGATCCTTTGTCTAGCTTCATTTGATCTTACATGTTAAGAATAGTATTCTACAACTTGGTAGCACTCATTTCCTTTGTCACCACAGTTGAATACAACATTTCAAGACTATGTCTATGAAATTCAATTTGGTCTAGCTCATGAACATGTTCAGTGTCTACTTCAAACTCCACCTTTTTATAATCTGCCATTGTCTTTGGTGTTGAAGTAGTTGGTTGTAGAAATGACATAATCATTTTGTTTGTAGAATAATCAAAGGCTGTCAGTAGCCTATTTTGATTCCCTAGTTTTTGCTTGCAGAATTGAGAATATATCTCTGTTTTAATTTCCTCATTCTTCTGCTTTATCTGCTTATACTTTTCATTGATATCTAAGTCTTTTTCCTCAGCTTTCTATGAGGAAGAGGCCTCCATATTTTGTTTCTCAATCATTTGAGTATCATCTTTACCTGTTGTTTTCTCGTTTTCAATTTGTGCAACAGTTTCATTGGTTATTACTGTAGCTTCATCATTATTTACCTCTGGCTCATTTGTATCCTCAACATCAATTACTTTTTCTTTCCCAATTGAACTGAATTTAAGCCTTTTATTATAAATCAGTTTGAACTTTGTTTCTGTAGTTGTTTCCACTATGTATATTCGTTCTTCCCTGACTCTTTTGACTAAAGTATCTGGTTGTTTTCAACTTCCAGGGCTTGTGTTGTAACCATTTTTCCTGTTGTCTCTGTGTTAGTGACTGTATCTATCAGTGTGTTCTTCATCCAATCTTCTTCATTGGAAAACTTCTCAATCTCTAGCTTGGGATCATGTATGAAGGGTGTTAGTTTGCATTTTACCCTTAAATTGCTTAAGATCCCTTGAGGATCATAGTTCCATGGAAAATTTTCTTGAAACTTATACTCTACTAGTCTCTTTGTGATTTATTTTTCTGCTTCTCTATTATTTATGATGAAAGAACCAACCTGATTCTTCAACTTGAATTGAGTCTTTTTCCTTGCAGCTAAGAATTTGATAGAGTCAGAATTGAGAATCTGTCTTAAATATTCCAATGCCAAAATTCTCATGTTCATGTATTTTGGAAACTTATAAAATAATAAGTTGGATCCAAAAATTCTTATCTATGTATGTTTTTCATAAAGAAACTAGTCTCCCATTTTATTTTGTTCTGATAGTTGCAAGATCCTTTTCATTTCTTCATTGACCTTGGGCTGCTCTGCTTTGTACAAAATGTTCATTGCTGGATGGAGGAAAAGGTCTGAAAAATCTGTATATGTGAATTCACTACTCTCTTTCCTTAGCAAGGAAGTACAAAAGACAATAGATAAATGCTTAGCCTCCAAGTCCATCTTTTGCAATGCAATTGGAAAATTATCAGCTTGGAAGAATAAAAACAAGTGCAACAAGTAGGAATAGTATCCGAAAACCCCTTCAGTGGGTAGTTTGGTAAGCTAATGATGAATAATGTCTGCTATGAATGTGGCATAATAAAAAATGAGTGTTGGAGGTTGGCCTGGAGATAAGGTAGATAGAAATCCAAGAATGGATTCATCACTGAATCCATCTGTAAAGTATCCCAGTATAAAAGACAACATTGAAATAATATTCCTAGACCCTTCAGGAAATTTGGCAGTGGAATAAGGAGGTTTCAACTTCGGAATGTGAATATGGGAAGGAAAAAAGTCTTGAAATATCATAAACTTCTTTGGGAAATCCAGGCTTAAGTACAACTAGGTCAAAAATTCTATAAACAGGAGGATTGATTGAGGATCAAATTGTAATTGCAACATTTGATTTGTGGACTCTACTGTAATAGTAAAAAGGATTTCTCTGTCTACATTGACAATGGCCCTTTGGTCTAGTTCATAATGCTTTTGACACAGTCTAACAAGGTCTTGTCGAGGATGGGTCAAAGGAACTACATATTTGGGCAAATGAGTCTCCCAAATAGGCATTTCATCTTTGTCCAGGTACTTATCATAGCACCAATTATGTATTTATAAGAGGTTGAATTCTACCATAGGGTTAACAATCTTGTAGTCCATATCAGTCAATGGAAAGGTTTCTTCAGCAGCTACAGGTGGCTGAGAGGATTTACTAATATAGTGGATTTAGAAGTGAGGGCTAGAGTAGATTTAACAGCTTTAGGGGTTACAGATTTAGGAGGTTTGGATCCTCCAGGTTTAGCTATGATCTTCTTTTTGGTCATTTTGGACTAACTACTGCAAGCTTAAATTGTTTGCAGGAGTGAATTTTCTTTGTCAGAGGATATAAACTGGAATAAGACAGAAAAAAGGGTTTCCTGAATAGATTGACTGCAAAAAGGGGTTTTTAGGATATCTAAAGGCTTTAAACCCTTTTATGTATCTGAAATTGATCTTCAGAGATCACAAATTGAGGAAATTTGGCTAAAAAGTGGTTCTTTCGGACTCAGAACTTTCTAGGAAAAATTGTCCAAGGTTTGGCCTATTTTTCGATGTTTTTGGGAAATTTCTTCAAGTAAAACCATTAATTGAAAACCTGGTTCTATTACAGAGGTTTTGAATGGAATTTGCAGGCTTTAAATTGGTTGAAAAATACGTTTGAACATAGGTATTTGGTTGCTTGAAGGGTTCTTAGGAAGTCGCGGTTGAATTTGAAGTCTGGTTCGGATTACTGGATCAAGAAACTACTCCTGCTCAATCTTTAAGAGTTGAATTCAGGAATTTTGGGTATAAGAAAAAAAATTGAGGAAAAAAGTTGTTTACACAGTCGAGCGGAAGTTTTTACAGTTTGAATGTGCGTAATAAACATTAGAGTGTTATATCAAAGGTTTTAATCCTTTGATATAAATCACCATCTAATGCATTAAATGCATGTCCTATCAAATGGCGGGAGCAGTTTTGTTTTTAAATGCGAAACCAGTAGCAATTTTTGCATTTGGTTCTGGTGGTAAGTGGTTTCTATTGAAACGAACACAATCCAATAGATATTCGCCATGTCATAGGAGGTGGAATTGATGAAACAACCCATTTCGTGTCCATTTGGGCTTCGGGCGAAATATTACTTTGTGAACGCGATATCGTTTTTGCACCGTTGGATTTGAAAAACGAGAGCGAACGGTCAAGATTTGCTTGGAAGGTGCGGCCCAAAATATGGTGGGACCAAGGTTTGAATGTATAAGAAGGGTTTATTAAAGGTTTCATATATGTAATGTCGGGATGATATATATGGTTAAACAGGGTTGAATAATGATATTTTTATATATTAAAGAGTTTTATATACAAAGGAAAAGGCACATGAGGTGGTATTAGGTTGGTAAGTGCATTACAAATGCGGGTGGGGGGTTAAATTTTCACCTTGGGTTAACTTTATATAAGGCGTGGAGCTTTATATAACAGGGATAAATATGAAAAGGGTAAGGTTTTAAGTTTTGTGATGTTTAACCTTAGCCTTAGGTTAAATAAGGTGATTTTTCTTTCTTAGAGGCGGATATGTGCGGGAGTTTCAAAGCTTTTTCAACGTTTATAAAGTGATAAAACAGTTTTCATATTTAGGCTTAAAATGCTATGAGCGTGGTATATGCATTTTATTACAAAATACATAGGATATGCGTGGAAAGCCACATTTTGAATATTTGTTTTATTATATAGTTTTTAGACTTTTTTGAAGGGTCTAATAACTATAGGGGGCGGGGTATTTAATTAAAGGTAGTTTTAGACTAAAGGGGGTATTATTTGGGTTTTTGATTTAGCATGTGCATATTAACTTTGGTCTAAAAACTTTATAATACTGGGTTTTAGGGGGTATTTTAGATAAAGGGAATTATATAGATAGGATAAGGTATCTTTTTTAGGGAATTAATAGCATAAGTTAAAAGTTAATATGACAAGGGGAGATGGAATACACAAAAATACACTAAATGACCAAGTAAATTGAATAAATAAAAGCATAGTTTATTATTTCATCATTTCACCAATTTACTTGGGATAGAGTGTTTTTTGAGGGTTTTTGTATTTTTTATGAATGAAGGGAGTTAATTAAATGGGATTTTGAGCTTCATTAAGTAGGAAGGTTTATTTACTTATGAAGATGACTTAAATGTATGAATGAGGGATATATAATGGTAAAAAGGATTTTATCATAAGAATTCAACATTTTCCACTATCCAGTCTGTTAGAGTCGGGTTTTACATCCCTCCGTCAGTGATCATTTCTTTTATTGCATTTCATTGTTTAGGTGTCTCATTCAGCTCATCAATCTGCATTTCGTTAGGGGCATGCCATTGACTGACGAAAGGGTTTAGTTTTCCTGTTTCCCTCATGTTTGTACCTGCTAGGTTGGTCAAAATTTCTCAAAATTCATCAAGGTCCAGTTCATGTCATTTACAGTCATAAATGGCTATTTTGGTCAAAAAGAGTCATTTTAGTTTTTGAGTCTAGGGTTCGGTCTTCTTAAATGTCAAATCATGCCCACAGGCCATGAGGATGATTTCCAATAAGTTCTCAGTTACAAATTTCATCATCAAACATATTTGAGGACATTTCTTGTTCAAAACTCTGTTTTGAATAAGAAATTGTCGAATTTGTTTTTATAATTAGATGTATCTTTTCACCATGTTGTATTCACCATGAAAACTCTCGTCTTCCTTTGCCAAGGTCCAACGCCAACATCCCTACAAAAATCAACCAATTTCATCAGTTAAAACTCAGAAAATCAGTGAAAAAACAAAAGACAGAAGTTCATTAAATGATAAAGTGTCAAAATAAAAAGAACATTACAAAATGGGTTTTGACGAAGTAAAAATCAAAGTCATCTCTTTTCAAGATATTTCTCAAGGTTATTTATTCATTTACATCAAGAGGCATTCAAAAAATCTCATACAGAAGTCAAATTTGAGAGTTGAAGGATGAAACTGGGTTTTTAAGCCGTCACTGTGTCTTGGAGGATTGAGCGTGGCACGTTGACATAGGGCACGACGCATAGGATCGACGCGGCGCATAGAGCTGAAATTGACAGTGTATTTTTCCACAGGTGCGGCGCACCCAAAGGCCGCAGCACATTGGGTCTGCACGCAACGCATTGAGCCCACAAGCCCGAAATTCATAAATTGCTCCTCAATTTTTCAAAATCAAACAAATCTTTCTGCTCCAAGTAAGTTGAAACTCTTTTCTCATTGATTTGAAGATGTGCTTGGTGTGTTTGGAGGTCAAAGATCAAGAGTTTAATTGGTGAAAAACAAACCCTACATTTATATCAAAGGCTGCTTCATAGGGTTTATGTGTCAAGTTTAAAATTGAGTTTTGGTGCCGAAATCTTGTCATTTGTCACCCTATTTTCCATCCCCCATCACTGTTACATTTTTATTACAGTCTTTTCCCTTTTCTTTTACATCCCAAAACCAACTATATCCTTGGTTCCCATTTTTTCTATTCCTAAAAACCCTTCTATTTCCTATCACCCCTCCCCTTTCATATCACTTAAATTCCCAATTCCCAAAACATGCAATGGACTGTCTCTATATCCTTGAATTCACCTAGCTTAAGGGTGTCTTGTCATTGCATTTATGCCTATCCCTAAAAACTACAAGTCCCATCACCATCCCACTCCCATATCTTTTGCAACTATTCCTAATTCCCAAATCCCTAGTCCCCATACAGTCAAATGACTGTTTTCACAAGTTAAGTTTCATTTGACAGCCCTTTAGCCCACTGTTTATACTTCCTGCAGTCCCTCATTTCATTCTTGATACATTTGGCATATTTGGTATTGAAAGGCAAGCACCAATTAATCATTTTCAAACATACACCTAACTCTTATTTTCACTATACATATATCAGCACATATTTGTCAAACACCTTGTCTTCAGCACCATGTCAGAGACAGATTCACCATATGAACAGGGATATGAGCAGGACAGTGATTGATATACCGAGCTTAATGTGCCGAGGAGATCTCATAAAAGTGGCAGGCATGTCAGGGAGGAGCCCACTTCTTTGACCCAATTGCAGGCCTACCCGCTTGCAATGAATTGTTTTCAGCATCAGTCATGCTTCCAGTATTGTGAGATGATTGCCCAAACTCAGCATCATCATGAGTTAGCTCACTTATTTGTCCTACATTTGCATAATGGCCATGTAAATCTTGCTGGAGTGAACTTCACTTTGACACCAGAGACTATTTCTGAGGCGACTGGTGTTGGGAAAAATACTGAGAGGGGGGGGTGAATCAGTATTTAGGGCAAACTTAAACTTTTTGCTCTAAAACCCATACGCTACTTTGCTGAAGCCAAATAGCGTATACACGCGGATATCCTTCATAAAACTCGCGTATACACAGAGATCTAATTATGTCATTAGTTCTTCATTTATATCATTCCATCATTCATTCATTAGATGTTCTATAAACAGTAAACATGTGCAGTAAGAACAGAATAAACCATCACACAAAGCATCACACATGAACACCAGGATTTTTAGGTGGAAACCCAAGTCGGGAGAAAACCACCGCTACAGTTGCTCAGCCTTCAATATTTCATTATAGAGAAAACATCTTACAACATATGTGCTGGTGCAGACTCTACCAGCACGCAGGCACCCACCTGCGCTCGTTTACCAGCCTCTCCTGGAAGGGAGCTCCAACCCCCTGACTCGTTTACCAGCCTCTCCTGGAAGGGAGCTACGACCCCCTGATCTCGTTTACCAGCTTCACCTGGAAGGGAGCTACAACCCCCTGACTGAAGGCTACAACCCTCAGCACCTCTATGGACCACGTTTCATCAATTTTCACACTGGATCCAAAGCTTCCTTTAGGACACCACTTGCAGGCCACATTTCATCATATTTTCAGACTGGACCCTTTCCATAATTTTAAGCTCAAACATACATCACCAACAGATACTTATCAACACAGATCAGACAGCAAAAACACAGCAGAACAGATCAGACATTTCATACCCCTTGCTTCAGAAAACCCTAGTTTTCATACGCGCTTTTCTTTCACTGATGTCGCATATATACGCGCTTCCGTCCACATAAACCAGCGTATACTTCTGTACAAATTGCAGAGTTAATTTAACTACGCATACGCGCTTTCCCTTCAGCTAAGCCGCGTATATACGCGCTTTCCCTTCGGCGAACTAGCGTATAGATCTTCAACCATTCTAGAGCAGCATACTTCTTCAGATCAGATATATAGTTCAGATTTACCCTTTTACTTCAGACAGATGTTCGCCTCATCTCAGATCCAGGCCTTCCATAACAGATCTGGAAGATACAAATACATTCCAGATCTAGATATTCCGCTTCATCATTTCTTCATAGGTGCATTATAGATTCAGATCTATCATCAAACCTTTACCCTTTCCATACAAATATACTTCAGAGAGAAGTATTCATTCAAGCTCAGACATCTTGTACCCACACTCATGACTTGCACAATGAATTTCTTCTCTTTATATAGGTTCTCCCTTTTTCAATACCATGAGTCAAAACCACTCAACCTCCGATGGTATTCCTAGACGGGATCAATTAGATAATCTAGCGCTCAATACAATGGGCCAATACCATGGTAATGCCCCTTGGTATCATAATTTTAGAGTGCAAAAGGGCATACGCGACTTGGAGCGTTCGTTTCCGCGTGTATACGCAACTTCGCCTCATAAAAATTGCGTATATGTTAACCCTGAATGTATACGCGGGTTCCCTTCACAAAAGTAGCATATACATTGTATGTATACGCGGGTTTCCTTCACAAAAGTAGCGTATACATTGTGACATATTATATTTATCATTTTTCTGGTACTTACTGGAATTATTTTCTCTATCATATCTGAACTGATCTGTAGATACATCATTCTTACATCTTTGACACATAGGTTGCTTATCATAGGCAAATGATCAAGCAGGCTTCCATCAAGAACATCTTCATCAAGTAGGTTGCCATCAAGGACAACACATTGCATCATATAGCCAACAATCATCATATCACATCAGATTTACATCATTTACCAAGTCCATCAAGTCAAGAGTAACTTCATCAGGTGGATTGCCATCAAGGACAACACATGTCAACAATCTCATGTCTTCATCTTCATTCAGTGGGTTGCCATCAAGGACAACACTCTGCATCATATTGCCAACAATCTCCCCCTTTGGACTTGATGGTAACCACGATGGTGTTTGATCACCACAACAGATAGGTACATTAAGAATACAATGACACCATGTCACTCTCCCCATTCTTTGACACCATTATTTCTCTTCAGTCAAACACCATGTCACTCTCCCCCTTTGACATCAAGGGCAAAGGGTGGATCAAAACCAACATACTCTCCCCCTTTTCTCTGCATGTGGAAGAAGTGTTCTGCAGATCTGATATATACTGAAGTGGCCAAGCTCCCCCTGAGTTCATGCTGAATCTTCAAACATGTTTTCCAATGAAGTACATGACTCTATGAACTTCCTATCACCAAGGACTCATACTTACATCAAAGATCCAACCAAGTGGATTTACATATGAGACTCAAATACCCAACCAAGTGGGTTTACACATATCAGTTCAACTACCCAGCCAAGTGGGTTTACAAAATTTGACTCAGATACCCAACCAAGTGGGTTTACAAATTCTACAAGTCCTTACATGACTGAATATTACAATTTTACATCATGGGTCTCAACAAGACCTTTTCATCAAATTACAAGTATGACTTTTCATGATCAATACCAGAACATCCACAAGAGAGATCATATATCAGAACCACCATAATGCCAATAATGCATTATACTTAGAAACGCTAAAGCTCCCCCTGAATCTGTGCATCCAAGCATCCTTTTCATATTACTAAGGCTCCCCCTTAGTTTTTGCATCCTGAACACTTTCACCAACAAATCATCAAGGTATATTTATCAAAACATTAGAAATAGAATTAAGAGAACTGGAACACCACCAGAGATACCTTGAACACCAACATAAATTTGTAAGAGAACTGGAACACCACCAGAGAACTGGAACACCAACAGAAATTTGTCAGCAATCAGACATACGCGGATTTATGTGCATGAACTCGTGTATATACGCGACTGTGTTTCAGGAAACCCGCGTATCCAATACCATCTTCTAAATTTTAACCAGATCTGATCCTCTGTGAGAAAAATACAGTGTTCAGCTTCTTTCTGAGATATTTGAATGCTTCCCTGGACTACAGATAGATAGAACAGTGTAGTTGTGACTTCAAGTGTCATCCAACGGTTGTAGCATAAGCACATTAGTAACCAAGCCTTTAGATTCTTTGCAGCATCAATACAATCTTTCCAAGAGAGATTATCATACCAGAACAACATCTTCAAATAAGTGTCAAGCAATCATCCATGTGGTCCAATATCACCATGATCTTCAAGTTTTAACATGAAGTAACATATGTAGGCAAAAGATTTTCAACCATAGTAACAAACTCTGCATGATCTATTCTTATTTCTGAATCAAACGACTTCCAACTCATCCATGTGTGAGCACAAAAGATACTAAACAGGGCTAAAAATCTTATCATAAATAACCATATACCAAGTCATCATCATTTGAGCATGAGTATCACAAGCAGTCATAGTGCCAACAATGCAATCATTAGTATTCAACCTGCTGCCCCCCCTGAACCAGTGCTCCTCCTTAACTTGTGCAACCTGAATACCTTTATCAGCAAGTCATCAGCAACGATCTCTGCATGGTCTGACCTTATCTCTGAATCATAAGACTTTCATCTTAGCAACGAATACTCTTCATCAACAAGTAAACATGACTCATCCATAATCTTCAACAAAAGTAACCAAGTATCATATCATCATTATTTAAAACTGAGAAACTAAGCTGATATTGAGTCAATAATATAGTTATTAACAGTCAGACTGATGCTCCCCCTGAACCTCTGCTTCTGATCTTCAGTTATCATATAAAATCTCCTATCATCAATGCATACGCCACTGTGTCTGCTGAAACTTGCGTGTATAGGCGACTTTAGTTAATGGAACCCGCGTATGGAAAGTGAAGCATAGAAAATTTTCACATTTCTTCATCTTCCCTTGAACTTGTACTTCCTGTACCTGTCTTCTTCATATCAGATGTGCTGTCAGAAGTAAACATGACCAGAATAATCAAATCAACCATGAGAGTCATCATGCATTTCTCCCCCTGTGATGATACATTACTAAATCTCATAATGTATCCCACATCATTCTTGCAGTCAATAAGAAAAGTCAGCTTCAGAAGCGGATGACTGCAGTAGGGTCAAAATTCCCTACGTTTCTGATCGGTTCTCCATCTTTTTCCAAACTTGCTTGAACTTCCTAACTGTGTGCTGAAAGTTGTCCACTTTCTCAGATCTGTTCAACCTGCATTCCTTTTCTACATGTCCATACTTGTTACAAGAATAACATCTCATGTGTCCAGAGAAATAAGCATAAGAATCATAATGAATATTTCTAATCTTCCTCCTTTTACAATCAGCTGCTTTATGTCCATACTTGTTACATGAAAAACAATATCCCTTGAAGCTAACAGAGTACCTTTCTATGTAGGAACTGTTTGATTGAGGCTGAAATGATCTGCTCCTGCAATTTGCTGCAACATGCCCATAATTATGACATTTAAAGCATTCAACTTTATTGACTGATTTCCTTTGAGATTTCATCATTGTTGGTTGACCTTTTGTTTCTTTCAACACTTCGGGTTTTGCATTGACATCCTCTGAATTTTTAGCACTTCCTTGTGAGCTAGATTCTCCTTTAACAGTTTCATGGAAACCAAGACCAAGTTTGATAGCAGGAGACCTTTGATTACTCGGAATATTGTCCAAAATATTAGTACTATCTTGAAACCTCAAAAGTTTAACCTTTTCTTCTAATTTACCTTTGAGAATGTTTACCTCAACCTCCAAGGCTTGGCATTGCTTTGTCATGCTTTCTTCTTTCCTTCTTCCATCTTCTACTTGATCCTTCAGATTTAGAATCTCTTCTTTCAACCAATTTTCGTTTTCTTCACATGTTTGTTGCAACTCTTCATTCTTCTTATTTGATTTTTCCAGATCTTCTTTGAGAGAGATGATTTCTGCTTCAAGTCCTTCCTTTTCAAATGATTGTAGAGGTTCCTCATTCTTCTTACTTGATGCTTCAAGATCTGCTTGTAGAGAGATGATTCCAGCTTCAAGACCTTCATTCTTCTTGCTTGATTCTTCGAGATCTGCATTTAGATCGTTGATTTATGCTTCTAGACTTTTAATTCGATTTGATGCATAAGTATAAAACCTTTGATACTTGTCCACCTGTCCTTTCAGCATTTCTATTTGATCTTTCATTTGAGAGATCATCTCTTTGTAGATAGAATCTTTCTTATCAATTTCCTTTTGTTGTTCTTCAACTTTGATCTTGATAGCTTGTTCTAGATCCACAACTTTACTTTCACTTTCTACACCATTGCTTGCACAAAGAAGATTACAAGGGCCCAAATCACTATCAGATTCATCTTCTTCAATTTTCTGAGATATCTCCTTGCTTCGAGTAGCCTTCTTCTTTTTCCTCTTTGCCATGAGCACTTGTAGAGCCTCGTCAGAATCTGTTTCATCTTCTTCAATTTTTTCTATACATGATTTCTGAGGTATCTCCTTTCCTCGAGTAACCTTCTTCTTTTGCTTCTTTGCCATGAGCACTTGTAGAGCTTGGTCAGAATCTTCTTCATCTTCACTGGACACTTCATCATCATATTCATTTGCATAATAACTCTTCCTCTTTTCAAATTGTTTTCCTTTACCATGTTTTTCTTTATAAGGACATTTAGCAGCATAGTGACCAACTTTTCCACACTCAAAACATTTGAAGGGAAGCTTACCTTTGAATCTTCCAGTTCCTAGTTGGAGTTTTCTTACGAAATTCGCTTCTTCTTCATCGGATATATAGCTGGATTCTTTGACAACTTCCTTTTCTTTTCCTCTTGCGGATACCTTAAAAGCAGCTTCTTTGATTTGAGAAGGACCTCCTTGTCTCATTTCAAAAGCAGTCAGAATACCATGTAATTGAACAATAGTAAGAGTTTGCAGATCTTGCCTTTCTTCAATAGTTGAAACTTTAGAGTCAAATTTTGAAGTCAAGGATCTTAAGACTTTTTCCACCAGAGTAGTATCAGTTATGGTTTCACCCAAATTTCTCATCCGATTTACAATATCATCTAGACGAAGAAAGAAACTGGCAACAATTTCATCACTATGCATCTTCAAATTTTCATATTCAATTCTAAGAGTTTGGAGTTTTGCACTTTTTACCTTTGTGTCTCCTTCATAGCTTAGAATGATTTTGTCTCATATTTCTTTTGCTGAATGTAGCTGCATCACTTTAGCAAATTCTGGTTCAGACATGCTTCCTAATAAGACATTTACTGCTTTGGCATTGATTTCATACTTCTTCCTTTCTACTGCATCAGTAGGAATACTTGTCGGATATTGATAGCCTTCTTCCACGATTTCCCATACATCTGCACCAAGACTTTGCGGATATGCTTTTGTTCGTACCTTCCAGAATATCAGATTTCTTCCATTGAATAGAGGTGGCTTTATAGAAATCACTCCTTCTTGACTTCCCATTGCGACGGATCTCCTTCAAGCGATCAAGCTTACGGAAGAACACAGCATACGTACCAATTGTTGAGAAAAATACTGCGAGGGGGGGGGGTGAATCAGTATTTAGGGAAAACTCAAACTTTTTACTTTTTCACTCTTTAAAACCCATACGCTACTTTTCTGAAGCCAAATAGCGTATACACGCGGATATCCTTCATAAAACTCGCGTATACACAGAGATCTAATTATGTCATTAGTTCTTCATTTATATCATTCCATCATTCATTCATTAGATGTTCTATAAACAGTAAACATGTGCAGTAAGAACAGAATAAACCATCACACAAAGCATCACACATGAACACCAGGATTTTTAGGTGGAAACCCAAGTCGGGAGAAAACCACCGCTGCAGTTGCTCAGCCTTCAATATTTTATTATAGAGAAAAGATCTTACAACATATGTGCTGGTGCAGACTCCTACCAGCACGCAGGCACCCACCTGCGCTCGTTTACCAGCCTCTCCTGGAAGGGAGCTCCAACCCCCTGACTCGTTTACCAGCCTCTCCCGGAAGGGAGCTACGACCCCCTGATCTCGTTTACCAGCCTCACCTGGAAGGGAGCTACAACCCCCTGACTGAAGGCTACAACCCTCAGCACCTCTATGGACCACGTTTCATCAATTTTCATACTGGATCCAAAGCTTCCTTAAGGACACCACTTGCAGGCCACGTTTCATCATATTTTCAGACTGGACCCTTCCATACTTTTAAGCACAGTCAACCATGAAACAGATACATATAACTCACTGACAGATATCAGTAAACCAGCAGAACAGATCAGACATTTCTTACCACAGACTTCAGCAAACCCTAGTTTGCATACGCGCTTTCCTTTCACCGATGTCGCGTATATACGCGCTTCCGTTCACATAAACCAGCGTATACTTCTGTACATATTACAGATCCAATTTCATTGCATATGCGCTTTCCTTCGCCTAAGCCGCGTATATACGTCGCTTTCCCTTCTGCGAACTAGCGTATAGACTTCAACCATTCTAGAGCAAAGATACTTCGCATCAGATATAGTTCAGATTTGTCTTTACTCGCATGATAAGTCGTGTTTCTCGCATCCAGTTTTCCATAAAATGATCCAAGATACAGATACATTTCAGATCTAGATATCCTGCTTCATCATTTCTTCATAGGTGCATCATAGATTCAGATCTATCATCAAACCTTTACCCTTTCCATACATATATACTTCACAGAGAAGTATTCATTCAAGCTCAGACATCTTGCTCCCACACTCATGATTTGCACAATGAATTTCTTCTCCTTATATAGGTTTACCCTTTTTCAATACCATGAGCCAAAACCACATTACTTCCGATGGTATTCCTGGACGGGATCAATTAGATAATCTAGCGCTCAATACAATGGGCCAATACCATGGTAATGCCCCTTGGTATCATAATTTTAGAGCGCAAAAGGGCATACGCGACTTGGAGCATTCGTTTCCGCGTGTATACGCAACTTCGCCTCATAAAAACTGCGTATATGCTAACCCTGAATGTATACGCGGGTTCCCTTCACAAAAGTAGCGTATACATTGTATGTATACGCAGGTTTCCTTCAAAAAAGTAGCGTATACATTGTGACATATCATATTTATCATTGTTCTGGTACTTACTAGAATTCTTTTCTCTGTCACATCTGAATTGATCTGAAGATACATCATTCTTACATCTTTGACATAGAGGTTGCTTATCATAGGCAACTCATCAAGTAGGCTTCCATCAATAACATCTTCATCAAGTAGGTTGCCATCAAGGACAACACATTGCATCATATAGCCAACAATCTCATTTCACATCAGATTTACATCATTTACCAAGTCCATCAAGTCAAGAGTAACTTCATCAGGTGGATTGCCATCAAGGACAACACATGTCAAAAATCTCATGTCTTCATCTTCATTCAGTGGGTTTCCATCAAGGACAACACTCTCCATCATATTTCCAACAACTGGGATACCGAACATTGGTGAGGAGTGGAATAAGAGACAACAGCTGGATAGAGCATATTATGAGCCTTACATCAGACCTGGATATTTGAGGCAGTTGAGCAGGGTATTTCCATTCCAATTTTTGCAGGAGTCTTATGCACCATTGATGAAACTCATCATCCGATATTTCAGCTATGAGGGTAGATTCTCGCGCCTTTATGCGTACCATATCAGACTTTTGATGCATTTCACAAGAGTGCGACTGATGAATATTCCATACTTCATGTGTCGGAATATAGAGAGAATGACTACCCTTGTGCAGAAGAAGACTCCGGAGTAGCAGCATAACAGCATCTATCATTATGCGCTCATCAAAATCATTGTAGTGCATCAGCTTGGATTACAGGGCACCGCGTGGGATGAGTTCATTTCCCATGATTTCTTTGCAGCCCCCCAGCCTCCTCCTGAGGTTGTTAATGATGAGGCAGAGCCTTCACATCAGTTTGAGGTTCCTGAGACTGAGCCTATCAGTGCTCCAGTGTGTGTGACATATCAGAGAGGCCACAGAGCCTTATTTGCAGCAGCACGACGAGTATTATCTCCACCAGGCGTGGAAGGGGTCTCGTTATTTTCATCAGCAGCACGAGTACTATCTCCACATGGCGTGGAAGGGGTATCGCCTTTGACATCAACATAGGTATAGGTTCAGGACAGAGGGAAGAGGCCTATGCACGATGAGGGCCCTTCAGGAGGCTGAGACACTGATTTTACACCCATCGATGTTGATTTGAGCTCTCCTAGCTCAAGGATGAGAGAGACCATCCAGGAACAAAAGGCTGAGATTGACACTTTGGTCGTGAAGTTTTAGAGAGCTCAGTGGGTTATAAGTTACTTGGAGCAGCGCAATAAACAACTGGAAGATCAGCAGACACTT
This sequence comes from Pinus albicaulis, assembly GCA_034641835.2. Classification (NCBI taxonomy): domain Eukaryota; kingdom Viridiplantae; phylum Streptophyta; class Pinopsida; order Pinales; family Pinaceae; genus Pinus; species Pinus albicaulis. The sequence goes on along the minus strand of CM076583.1, from coordinate 159,553,571 downwards.
ACAGAGTTGCGGCAAATCCGTGAAGATAGGGAATTGGCCCGAAAGAGACCAGGTGACATGACACCTTTTGAGCGACAGATTTGGCTTGAGAAATTAAACCGACATCTTGAGAAGTTGTTTGAAAAGGCCAATATGGACAAAGACATGCTCATACATATGAAAAATCACTATTGGGCCCGTACACACATTTGCAGAGCAAAAATGAAGATCCTGAAGGCAAGGTTGAGAAAGGCACTGAAATGTCGAAAGAGGCCAGATCCACTCCGAATCTTGGCCGAAGCTTCCTTGGCTGAACATGAGACATGATGGGAGACCTTCACTCCAAATTTCAGCAAATTTGGAGAATTTTTTGTCATTTTGAAAATTTTGGTTGCAAAGCAGGTTTTTCCACCCCACGCGTCGCGCCATCTGACGCGTGCTTATGTTTGGGATATCTTCTGAAGGAAAACTTTGAATTTTTGGGTTTTTCATGATATATTATGTATGTTCAGGAATGGCGAAGCATTTCATCAAATTCTAGGCTACCTAAAGGGCCAAAACACTCCAAAAATGGCCTTTCTGCCACTTTTTGCACTAGCAGGAACCAGTCTTGGGAGATTGAAGTTTTGGAGGGGAAAATGAACTCCAAATTGAATAATTACACTTGGGTTGGATAGAAGACATCCAGGGCTTTCCAATGAGCTATCATGATCTCAATTTGGACTTCGGGAAGTGCCCCAAAATCAGCTCCAAAGTGGCATGACGCATAGAGAATTTGAGCGCGGCGCATAGAGGAATTTTGCCCAAATTTCACTCTTCAGCTCAGAAATTCGCCCAGTTTTGACTATTTTTACTTTTTCATGTGATGATTGACCTACCATGATTTAATTTGATGATTATGATGTAAATTTGGCATTTTTTTACTTGTTCTAGAGGATTCATTCACTAAAAAGTGAAAATTGAGTGAATGGATCAGTTTCCTAGCTTATAGAGGCAAGTTGTTTAGCTGCCTAGATTTTAGTTCCATGTTTAGAATTGGTTGAAACAGCTCCTAGAAGGATGAGATCGACCCCTAGAGGCATGGGAAGGGGTTAGGATGATCTATATATTGTATTTTATGAGACCTTTTTAGGGTTGGACTCTTGGGAAAAGTTTGGCACCTCATTGTATATCCATTTTCAGTTTTTGGCAAAGGAAAGACCAGAGTTTTGCAGCATTTGTTGGGATCCTTGTGGTTTCTGAGTTTGATGATGTTTTTTCTCATGTTATTTTAAGTTTAATTAATTTTTTATGTATGCCATTTCCCTTCTCTATGCTTCTGAATTAAACAAATGAGTAATTGAGGTAGAATTCATTGATTTGCTGGTGCTCTACCTTAGACTTTTGTTTAGTTTTTTATGTTTTCATCAGTTTGGAGAGAATCCTTGCACTCTATTTCCCTCTTTGGCTCCTCAGCAGTCTTTCAATCCATTCATTTGATTTAAGACATCAAATTCATTGCCTACCCTACCCCAATTTGATCTCTGCAAGAATCTGGCCTCATCCCCAAGCCCAAAATTGTCTTTCCCCTTTGTTCCAACAAAAACCCCTAAAAATCAAAATCAAATCCTCCTATTTGTTTATCTAGCCTAAGATCAGTTGTTGTTTTAGTCATCTCCAGCCCCTTTGAATATTTTCATTGAGATTGACCCAGAGAGAGCCCTCTCCTGTCCTCGTAGGGATAGCTACGAGGCTGAGCGTGGTTTGGTGTTGTCCTTCTTCTGCCTTATTTCAGCCTAAGGTGGATTTGGGAACTAACATAGTGGCGACCATACTGGGGAAGAAAATGGTTTGCTTGTTGATGTTATTTGTTTCATAAGTTACAGACGGAGTCTAAAGTCATGCCAGGTAGCTTTCGAAATGCTTTTGCTTTGCATTAGCGGAAGTAGATAAATGATGCTTCAGTCGATCTCTGGTTTAGCTTGTGAACGTGACACTTGAATTGTGAATTACCCCAGTATATTACATCGTTCTGGACTTTTGGATGATTGAGTCTAGAATTTGATAGGCTGAAGAAATCGGTTTTGTCCTTTTATTTTTTAATAGATCAACACACTGGCTTCCCGAAGACATACTAGATCAAATCCTGATCCTAATCCGCCTCCAGTGTATGAAAATCCTAACCTGATTCCAAGAATTTTCCATCGAGAGGGTCCCGTCATTCCTTTTTTCAAATCTCACTCATACCCTACTGTATTTGAATACATAGAAGATATTGAGTTTGATGATCAGTTCGAGTTGTCATTGTTTGAAACTAAATCTGAAAGTGCAACTAGTTCTACGGTTATAAATCTTGAGTTTATTAAGTATCTTGAGATTGAGCAAGCCAATAGATCCATCGATAATTATATTTTGAATATTCAAAACTCTGTTGTGGCAACAAATATTCCTGAGTATATAGAATCTGCATCTGAGACTCTTGGTACATCAGTGGTTACATCTGATTCACAAGTTCACACTGAACCTTCTTTCATTCCTACTATTCCAGTACAGCCATCCATATCTGATCAACAATCTGCAGTAGTTCCTCCACCATCTCCACCACATACACCTCGAACATCTACTGCTCCTTCTCCACCCGTTTCTCCAAGACAGATCATAAATCCACCAAGAGCAATGGTTGCTAGATTCGCACCTCTTGTTTTGCCAGCAAACTTGGATCCTATGCCCATTGATTATCAGAGAAAACTTCCTTTGTTTGATGGTACTCCTCAAAGTGTGCCCGCTCAGCAGCATATTGATAGAATGACAGACTTTTTGGACCTACATGAAATTGATGAAGAGAATGTCTCCATGAGATTGTTTGTCCAAACTTTTGGAGGTGAGGTACGCAAGTGGTTCAGAGATTTACAGCCCAGGAGTATTAATACATTAGAAGAGCTTCAGAGACAGTTTCTAGATCGGTGGGAGATGAAGAAAGATCCGCTTCAAATTACTTCTGAGTATACTAAGATCAAGTGCAATCCTGGTGAGTCCATCCAAGACTATATTATTAGATTTAATGCGGTATATAATGCAATTCCTGATGACTTGAGGCCTTCTAAGAAGTCAGCTTTGTTAAAATTCCTGGATGGTTTTGATTCGGAGATGGCTTATTCATTACGAGATAGAGATCCGCCTACTTTAGAGGATATGCAGAAGATTTCTATGAGTGTTGAGGCAAACTTGAATGATAAGAGAGCTAGGCTGAAGGCAGAGAAGAAATTTGTGATAGAGGAAGAAGCTTCTACATCTACAGATCATCTACTTCACAAAATGGAAAAAGTGTTAGAAAGGTTCACTCTTGATAAGCCTGAACCTCAAGTTCAAAATCCCAACTTCCGTGGTCAGCAGCAGCCCCAATTCAGGATTAAGCAACGAGAACCGTGAGCACAAGAACCAGCACTCCAACAGCAAGTAAAGACACCTCTTTAGCAAAATTTTGTTGGTCAGGATTCAGGTGATGAAGATGATGTAGTGGGGGAGGAAAATCATTTCTTTACTCCTGATGATTTTCCCATTTATATCATCGAAGATGAAGAGTATGCAGAAATTTCAACGGTACAAAGAGATGAGGATTTTATTTTAGCTAATGATGCAGCTCTTGAGGAAGAATTGGATGAGTATCAGAGAGGATATATGAATGCATTGTCAGCTTAGTAGAAGCAATATTCTCTTAGAAATAGAGATGTGTCAGTCAATCCAATTCATAAGATAAAGGAAGTTTCAGCGCCTAAAAATGATTCACCTGTTGCACAAAAGAAAGCAAAAGAGATAGTTGATCCTGCTGCCACCAAGTCATCATCAATAGAAAAATCAAATTAGCCAATTACGTCAAGGGAGAAGGTTGAAAAGAAAGATGTTCCAGCCAAAGAGGTCGAAAAAAATTCAGCCTTTAGTTTGGAGAACGAGATTTCTAAATTAAAGGTATCTATTCCCTTGACTGAACTAATGAGGAACAACAATTATAAAGGTCAAGTTTCCAGAATTTTGAATTTCGATCCCATGTCTGACATGGTCAATATTGAAGATGATCAACCAGAACTGATATTCGGCCCAGCTTTAGATGGTGAGTCTCCGGACAACGAAGTGCCTCCTTTTTATATTAGTCTTCGATTGCATGAGTTTGTATTGCATAATGCCATGTTCGATTCCGGTGCTTCCCATAATCTTATGCCGAAAGAAATCATGGAGAAGTTGGGTTTAGACATTACTAGGAAGTACCATGATCTCTATTCATTTGATTCTAGCAGAGTGAGATGTATTGGGCTCATTAAAGACTTGGTTGTGAGTTTGGATCAGATTCCCACAAAGAATGTTTTGATGGACGTTGTTGTAGCCAACATTCCTCTGAGATTTGGTATGTTGCTTTCCAGATCTCTCCTATGCGATGATTCCCGTATTTGGCCAAATGAGAAATTTGTATTAGGAACAAAAAATGAAATATATGATTACAACCAAGGAGAAACCGGTCAATCATCCGATTAACTATGTACATGCAGATCTAGAGTCTTTTGTTTTGTTTGTCGATAGTTTTAATGATGTAGATAGTTAGTTAGTTCAAGCAGAATATATTCCAGAGATTACCGAGAATTTTAGAGAAGTTTTGTAGAAGGAAAGGCAGCTACCGGAAAGCACAGTTGAGCAATTAGCTAAAGATAGTGGACAGCAAGCAAACAAAACAGAGCTAGCACAATTTCAGCACTTAGAGGATGATGAAGAGGGTCTATGGACCATGGATTTTGATGGTGCAGTGGGCAATGATGGTGCTGGGATTGGTATTTGGGTACGCAGTCCATTTTTTTCTCCTAACAAGGTACCGAGTAATGTACGGGTATGTTCTTACAAATTTGCATTTGATTGTTTGAACAATGAGGCTGAGTATGAAGCTCTAATTGCTGGCCTAAATATTCTTAGAAAGCTAAAGGCTAAGAAAATTGCGGTATATGGTGACTCTGAATTGGTGATCAAGCAGGTAAAGGGTGAATATCAAACGAAACATCCCCGGATGCGAGCTTACCAGAACGCTGTCCTTGACATTTTGAAGTATTTTTCAGATTATACCTTGACTTGCATTCCTCGCATTCAAAATGGAATTGCAGATGAACTTGCGAAGGTAGCGAGTAACTTGAAAATCCCAATGAATTCAAGCAATAAATTCAAGATTCATGTGAAGCACCGTCCTACTGTCCCGGATAGTCAAAGATGTTGGAAAGTTTTTCAAGATGATGATGAGATTAATGATTTTCTGCAAAGTAAAGGTAAGTTTGAAGATACCTCAATTGATGTAGAGTATGATGTTGGTGATGATGTTCAAATAAATCAAATGGAAGTGTTGCAGCTGAAAGATAACATTATTCCTAAAGGTTTGATACCTTTAGAAGAGCTCTTTGATCATGATGATGTGGCCAAGAAACCAACTTTACGACCGACTCAAAAAGGAGTTGAGGATGTAAATATTGGGATAGCTGAAGACCCCAAGATGGTGAATTTATCCAAATCATTGCCACCAGAGGTAAAGGCTAAATATGTAAGTTTTTTGTCTTCATTTGGATTACTCATATTTAAAAACGTATGACACCAACATCATTTAGCACACTATCCCAATCAAGCCTAATCAGAAGCCTTTCAGACAAAAGCTAAGAAGAATCAATCCGAAGTTGCTACCATCGATTGAGAAGGAGGTAAACAGGTTGTACAAAGTAGGAATCATTGTTCCCATCAGATTTTCTGATTGCATTTCAAATTTAGTGCCAGTGTGAAAAAAGACAGGTGAGATCCGGTTGTGTATGGATTTCAAAAATTTGAACAAGGTGTCATTGAAGGAAAATTATCCATTGCCTAAGATGGATAATATATTGCAGCGAGTAGTGGGTGCATCTCGGATGTCACTACTTGACGGGTATTCTGGATATAACCAAATCTTGGTCCATGAGGACCACCGTGACAAAACGGCGTTCACCACTTCGTGGGGGACATTCCACTATGCTAAGATGCCATTTGGTTTGAAGAATGCTGGCGCAACTTTCCAGCGGGCGATGGACATGGCCTTTGCGAATGAAAAAGATGTTTTCCTTGTTATATACCTTGATGATTTGACTGTTTTTTCCAATTCTGATGAGGAGCATATGTATCACTTGAAAGTTTTTTTTCAGAAGTGCAGAAAATATGGTGTCTCGCTTAATCCTAAAAAGAGCTTGTTTGCTATGGATGAAGGTAAATTACTTGGGCACATTATTTCCAAAGATGGCATTCGTATTGATCCAACATGTGTTGAAGCAATTCAGCAAATTAACCCTCCTAGGAACAAGAAAGAAATTTAGTCTTTTAATGGTAAGAAGAAATTTTTACGCCGTTTTGTCCCAAACCTTGCTGAGCATTTGAGAGAAATAAAAAACATGTTGAAAAAGGACAGCCAAGTGAAGTGGACCGAAGATGCGGTGAAGTCCTTTAATTTGGTGAAATTGGCACTATCTTCAGCTCCGGTGTTAATCAGCCCGGATTACACACAAGAATTTGTTTTGTTTTCCTTTGCTTTAGCACATACCATGGCTGCTGTGTTAATTCAGAAAAGAGATGGACATGAGAAGCCTATAGCGTTTTTCAGTCAAACTATCAGAGACGCAGCCTTGAAATACAACATCATTGAGAAACAAGCTCTGGCATTGGTAAAGGCATTGAAGGATCTTCGGGTATACATTTTGCATTCCCATATTTTAACTTATGTTCCTAACGCTACCGTGAAAGATGTTTTAGTACAGAATTATCCGGAAGGAAGACATGGCAAGTGGATCGCAGCTTTGTTGGAATATGATGTGGAAATAAGGCCCATGAAGCTTATCAAGGGACAGGGGCTGGAGAAGCTTATGGATGAATCCAATTTCCACGCATTAGACATAAATCTGATTGCTGCTATTTCTGATGAGGATGAGGAGAATTCGCCACTTCAGGTATCAGAAATTTTTGTTGATTCCCCATGGTATTCAGATATCGTCTATGTTCTTCAAAAATTTTCATCACCGCCCGGTATGACTAGAAACAGAGGTAGGACTTTGAAACTGAAGGCTGCAAAATTTTGTATTTTGAATTCTGCACTTTATTGCAAGGATCCAGGTGGTGTGTTATTGAATTTTTTGGTGGAGGAAGAAGTGAAGAAGGTAATGGAGGATTTCCACAAAGGCGACTGCGGGGGTCACCATTTTTGGAAGACAACCGTCAATAATATTTTTAGAGCTGGGTACTATTGGCCGACATTGTTTGCTGATATCTATAAAATAGTCAAAGGCTGCCATGAGTGCCAGATTTTCGAGGGAAGACAAAAATTATAGCCATTGCCACTCAAGCCTATTGAGGTAAGCACCCCTTTCCAGCAGTGGGGTTTGGATTTCATTGGGGAAATCCATCCTCCTTCCTCAGGACAACATAGATGTATTCTAACAGCCACCGATTACTTTACGAAATGGATCAAAGTAGTTCCTACAAGACAAGCCACCGATTCGGTAATTATTTCTTTCCTTGAGAACAACATTTTGTCTCGTTTTGGTTGCCCGAGTAAATTGATCACAGATAATGCAACGACTTTCAAATCAAGAAAGATGATTGAGTTTTGTGCGAAGTATAAAATCATTCTGGTACATTCAACCGCCTATCATCCACAAGGAAATGGTTTGGCAGAATCTTCCAATAAGTCTCTAGTCAATATCATCAAAAATTTGCTTGATATCAATAAAAAGAGTTGGCATAAGAAGCTGGTAAATGCGTTATGGGCTGATCGGGTAAGTCAAAAGAAGTCAATTGGTATGTCTCCCTTTGAGTTGGTTTATGGAGTAGATATAGTCTTTCCTACTTCACTTGCTGTTCCGGTAGTCAAGCTTCTTTAGGAGGTTGGTAGTGAAGAAAGCCATATGCAGAGAAGGATAAATCAGATGATTCATTTGCAGCAAACAAGAGAAGAGGTCTTCCAGAACACATTTAAGTTGCAGGAAAGAATCAAAAATATCTATGACAGGAAAGCAAAGGCGGATAAATTCCAGTTGAAGGAAGTGGTACTGAAGTGGGATGCTAGGAATGAAGACAAGGGAAAACACGGTAAGTTTGAAAACCTCTGGAAAGGTCCATTCAAGATTGCAGCATATCGAGGTTAGAATGCCTTTCTTTTGAAGGAGATGAATGGAGATGATTGTCCTGGAGGGCCGGTCAATGGTCAGCTGCTCAAGCGGTACCATTTCTGAGTATTTTCTGCAGTTTACATTGCCATTGTATATACCATTCTACTTCAATTTCATTGCAAGAGTGACGATGTCTTTTCTTCATTCTGGGGCCTGAAGCGAAGGCTATAATTTTGAAGAAGGACGGAGGTCAGTTTGGTTTTAGTTTTTCAAGTCAGTATTTCAGTCTGTTCAGTTTTAGATTTGAGTCAGTTTAAATCAAGTTTCATTCAAAAAAATAAGTCAAGGTCTTGTGTCAATTTGTCAAAATAATGGACTCCATAGCCCAATGGATAAGGAACTGGTCTGCTCTCCCAAAGATCTGCCGTTCTTGGCACCTCCAAGGAGCTACCATCCCCATTGGAGCCAATGTTAGAGTCGGGTTTTACATCCCTCCGTCAGTGATCATTTCTCTTCTTGCATTTCATTGTTTAGGTCTCTCATTCAGCTCATCAATCTGCATTTCGTTAGGGGCATGCCATTGACTGACGGAAGGGTTTGGTTTTCCTGTTTCCCTCATGTTTGTACCTGCTGGGTTGGTCAAAATTTCTCAAAATTCATCAAGGTCTAGTTCATGTCATTTACGATCATAAATGGCTATTTTGGTCAAAAAGAGTCATTTTAGTTTTTGAGTCTAGGGTTCGGTCTTCTGAAATGTCAAATCATGCCCACAGGCCATGAGGATGGTTTCCAATAAGTTCTCAGTTCAAAATTTCATCATCAAACATATTTGAGGACATTTCTTGTTCAAAACTCTGTTTTGAATAAGAAATTGTCGAATTTGTTTTTGTAATTAGATGTATCTTTTCACCATGTTGTATTCACCATGAAAACTCTCGTTTTCGTTTGCCAAGGTCCAACGCCAACATCCCTGCAAAAATCAACCAATTTCATCAGTTAAAACTCAGAAAATTAGTGAAAAAACAAAAGACGGAAGTTCATTAAATGACAAAGTGTCAAAATAAAAAGAACATTACAAAATGGGTTTTGAAGAAGTAAAAATCAAAGTCCTCTCTTTTCAAGATATTTCTCAAGGTTATTTATTCATTTACATCAAGAGGCATTCAAAAAATCTCATACGGAAGTCGAATTTGAGAGTTGAAGGATGAAACTGGGTTTTTAAGCCGTGACTGTGTCTTGGAGGATTGAGCGCGGCGCGTTGTCATAGGGCGCAGTGCATAGGATCGACGCGGCACCTAGAGCCGAAATTGACTGTGTATTTTGCCACAAGCGCGGCGCACCCAAAGGCCACAGTGCATTGGGTCTACACGCGGCGCATTGAGCCCACAAGCCCGAAATTCATAAATTTCTCCTCAATTTTCAAAATCAAACAAATCTTTCCGCTCCAAGTAAGTTGAAACTCTTTTCTCATTTATTTGAAGACGTGCTTGGTGTGTTTGGAGGTCAAAGATCAAGAGTTTAATTGGTGAAAAACAAACCCTACATTTATATCAAAGGCTGCTTCATAGGGTTTATGTGTGAAGTTTAAAATTGAGTTTTGGTGCCGAAATCTTGTCATTTTTCACCCTATTTTCCATTCCCCATCACTGCTACATTGTTATTACAGTCTTTTCACTTTTATTTTACATCCCAAAACCAACTATATCCTTGGCTCCCATTTTTTCTATCCCTAAAAACCCTTCTATTTCCTATCACCCTTCCCCTTTCATATCACTTAAATTCCCAATTCCCAAAACATGCAATGGACTGTCTCTATATCCTTGAATTCACCTAGCTTAAGGGTGTCTTGTCATTGAATTTATGCATATCCCTAAAAACTACAAGTCCCATCACCATCCCACTCCCATATCCTTTGCAACTATTCCTAATTCCCAAATCCCTAGTCCCCATACAGTCAAATGACTATTTTCACAAGTTAAGTTTCATTTGACAGTCCTTTAGCCCACTGTTTATACTTCCTACAGTCCCTCATTTCATTCTTGATACATTTGACATATTTGGTATTGAAAGGCAAGCACCAATTCATAATTTTCAAACATACACCTAACTCTTATTTTCACTATACATATATCAGCACATATTTGTCAAGCACCTTGTCTTCAGCACCATGTTAGAGACAGATTCACCATATGAATAGGGATATGAGTAGGACAGTGATTCATCTACCGAGCTTAATGTGCCGAGGATATCTCATAAAAGTGGTAGGCATGTCAGGGAGGAGCCCACTTTTTTGACCCAATTGCAGGCCTGCCCGCTTGCAATGGATTGTTTTCAGTGTCAGTCATGCTTTGAGTATTGTGAGATGATTTCCCGAACTCAGCATCATCATGAGTTAGCTTGCTTATTTTTCCTACATTTGCATAATGGTCATGTAAATCTTGCTGGAGTGAACTTCACTTTGACACCAGAGACTATTTCTGAGGCGACTGGGATACCGAACATTGGTGAGGAGTGGAATAAGAGACAACAACTGGATAGAGCATATTATGAGCCTTACATCAGACCTGGATATTTGAGGCAGTTGAGCATGGTATTTCCATTCGAATTTCTGTAGGATTCTTATGCACCATTGATGAAACTCATCATCTGATATTTCAGCTGTGTGGTAGATTCTCGCGCCTTTATTCGTACCATATCAGACTTTTGATGCATTTCACGAGAGTGCGACTGATGAATATTCCATACTTCATGTGTTGGAATATAGAGCGGATGACTACCCTTGTGCAGAAGAAGACTCCGGAGCAGCAGCATAACATCATCTATCATTATGCGCTCATCAAAATCATTGTAGTGCATCAGCTTGGATTGCAGGGCATCGCGTGGGATGAGTTCATTTCCCGTGATTTCTTTGCGTTCCCCCAGCCTCCTCCCGAGTTTTTTCATGATGAGGCAAAGCCTTCACATCAGTTTGAGGTTCCTGAGACTAAGCCTATCAGTGCTCCAGTGTGTGTGACATATCAGAGAGGCCACAGAGCCTTATTTGCAGCAGCACGACGAGTACTATCTCCACTAGGCGTGGAATGGGTCTCGTTATTTTCATCAGCAGCACAAGTACTATCTCCACATGGCGTGGAAGGGGTCTTGCCTTTGACATCAGCACAGGTATAGGTTCAGGATAGAGGCAAGAGGCCTATGCACGATGTGGGCCCTTCAGGAGGCCGAGACACTGATTTTACACCCATCGATGTTGATTTGAGCTCTCCTAGCTCAAGGATGAGAGAGACCATCCAGGAACAAAAGGCTGAGATTGACTCTTTGACCGTGAAGTTGCAAAGAGCTCAGTGGGTTATAAGTTACTTGGAGCAGCACAATAAACAACTGGAAGATCAGCAAACACTTATAGAGTTGCGGCAAATTCGTGAAGATCGGGAATTGGCCCGAAAGAGACCAGGTGACATGACACCTTTTGAGCGACAGATTTGGCTTGAGAAAGTCAATCGAAATCTTAAGAAGCTATGGGCGAAGGCCAATAGGGAAAAATACATGCTCAGACATATGAAAAATCACTATTGGGCCCGTACACACATTTGCAGAGCAAAAATGAAGATCTTGAAGACAAGGTTGAGAAAGGCACTGAAACGTCGAAAGAGGCCGGATCCACTCCGAATCTTGGCCAAAGCTTCCTTGGTTGAACATGAGACATGATGGGAGACCTTCACTCCAAATTTTAGCAAATTTGGAGAAGTTGTTTTCATTTTGAAAATTTTGGTTGCAAAACAGGTTTTTCCGCCCGACGTGTCGCGCCATCCGACGCGCGCTTACGTTTGGGATATCTTCTGGAGGAAAACTTTGCATTTTTTGGTTTTTCATGATATATTATGTATGTTTAAGAATGGCTGAAGAATTTCATCAAATTCTGGGCTGCCTAAAAGGCCAAAACACTCCAAAAATGGCCTTTCCGCCACTTTTTGCACTAGCAGGAACCATTCTTGGGAGATTGAAGTTTTGGAGGGCAAAATGAACTCCCAATTGAAAAATTCCACTTGGCTTGGATAGCAGACATCCACGGCTTTCCAAAAAGCTATCATGAGCTCAATTTGGACTTCAGGAAGTGCCCCAAAATCAGCTCCAAAGTGGCGCAACGCATAGAGAATTTGAGCTCGGCGCATAGAGGAATTTTGCCCAAATTTCACTCTTCAACTCAGAAATTCGCCCAGTTTTGACTAGTTTTACTTTTTCATGTGATGATTCACCTACCATGATGTAATTTGATGATTATGATGTAAATTTGGCATGTTTTTACTTGTTCTAGAGGATTCATTCACTAAAAAGTGAAAATTGAGTGAATGGATCAGTTTCCTAGCTTATAGAGGCAAGTTGTTTGGCTGCCTAGATTTTAGTTCCATGTTTAGAATTGGTTGAAACAGCTCCTAGAAGTATGAGCTCGACCCCTAGAGGCATGGGAAGGGGTTAGGATGGTCTATATATTGTATTTTCTGAGACCTTTTCAGGGTTGGACTCTTGGGAAAAGTTTGGCACCTCATTGTATATCCATTTTTAGTTTTTGGCAAAGGAAAGACCAGAGTTTTGCAGCACTTGTTGGGATCCTTGTGGTTTCTGAGTTTGATGATGTTTATTCTCATGTTATTTTAAGTTTCATTATTTTTTATGTATGCCATTTCCCTTCTCTATGCTTCTAAATTAAACAAATGAGTAATTGAGGTAGAATTCATTGATTTGCTGGTGCTCTACCTTAGACTTTTGTTTAGTTTTTTATGTTTTCATCAGTTTGGAGAGGATCCTTGAACTCTCTTGCCCTCTTCAGCTCCTCAGCATTCTTTCAATCCATTCATTCGATTTAAGACATCAAATTCATTACCTACCTTGCTCCAATTTGATCTCTGCAAGAATCTGGCCTCATCCCCAAGCCCAAAATTGTCTTTCCCCTATGCTCCAACAAAAACACCTAAAAATCAAAATCAAATCCTCCTATTTGTTTATCTAGCCTAAGATCAGTTGTTGTTTTAGTCATCTCCAGCCCCTTTGAATATTTTCATTGAGATTGACACGGAGAGAGCCCTCTCATGTCATTGTAGGGCTAGCTACGAGGCTGAGCGTGGTTTGGTGTTGTACTTCTTCTGCCTTATTTCAGCCTAAGGTGGATTTGGGAACTAACACAGTCATTGATCCTTGGGCCCGGTCCGAACAGAAGTCAGAGAAATGCTCTGAGCCTCTTTGACTGGAAGTATAAAATACTGAATACTTACAGGGGAAAGGAAATTAGTGGTTTTTGCCTGGTGATGAATATTACATGCTTTTTCCCACTTCTTTCTACCTACCCAACATTACTCTAACATTTTTTCTTCTTTTTAGCAGGTGCATTTAAGCTTGCTACCTTGAAAAATTTTATTCTTTTGAAAGCATAAATTATTTAATTCTACCTTATTTCATCTGAGGGCTCAGATTAAACTGATGAGCTCCTCATTATTCTCTACCTATCTACTAATTTGTTAGGATTAAACTGTCTGAAAAAAATTTATTCACTATCTAAAACATGAAAATTGAAATTATGACAAGTCAAGATTAAACAGTTTAACTCATTATGGATTATTGCATTTATTGACACTTTGCCATAATCATTTGCAAAAAGTAAAAAGTAGTGGTATTTGGACTTGCACACTTTTATGTTTTATTTTGATATTTTTTCTTTTGGGGTCTATATTTTTTTTAAGTCCTTTGATATTTCTTTTAGGGCTTTTTACCCTCTTTTTCATTTTTTATTTTTTTATTTTTTATTTTGATTTTTTAATTTTTTTTTTCAAAATATGGGAAAAAAACTTGCAGAAAGCAAGGTATGTACATATTTTACAAGACTATCAAAAGTGAATTCAAAATTATGAGTCCTATATTTATAGGACCCTAACAGGTTCTATGCATTTCATCCTTTCTTTGGTTGTGAACACTTTTATTCAGATCGTTGTATATAAAAGATTTAAAATTTAATAAACAACTTATTGAATTTCGGGAATATGTGGAAACAGATGAAGTATATGCTCAAATGACATTGCAACCTCTTAATTTTATAAGACATTTTCAGTTTAATTATATGTGATTTTCTGTAATTGCCAATTTTGGTGAGAAATGATTTAGTACTAGTTCCACTTTTGCAGGGAACTAAAACTTTATGATATCGTGCAACAAGAGAAAAAATATTGTTATCTTGGTTTTTACCTTAGTACACCAAGCAAAAAATGAATAATTACTTTTATAAAACGTTGATTGCAAGTAATACTAGCACCGATGGTAGGTTTTATGTGCCACATAGTGTTGTGGAAAACATTTGTCCTCCAATTGTATGGTTCTTATTTTCCCATAGTTGTTGTTCTATTTGTGATTCAATAGATAGGTTCTTATACTTCTATACATTTTTTTATGAAAATACTACATTATTTGAAGGAGAAAAAGATAAGGGTATATCGGTATCCTATTAAGTTTTGTTATTGTTTTCTTTGGTTTTGTTCTTTTTGGGCAGGATTTCACTCAGCAACCACCTACCCAAGAGCTGATAACTAGGGATATTCATGAAAATGAATGGAAATTTCAACATATTTTTTGGGGTAAGTTATAACCATTATTTGAATGTTGTTTTGGAATAAAAATTGCATAGTGAATATATAATATGTGAATTTTCTTCTGATACTCTTATATCATTGCAATGCATTTTGAAATGTATACAGGTAGCGCATATATCAACTTTGTTCCCACATTTGAGTTCATACGTGGAATATCCATTTTAAAATTCTTGTTAATGGTGTTAGTAGCTACCCATAAACTCTAAAAAGTATCTCATATTGCTAGTTCCCAGTTACTTTACCTTTGAATGTGGAGCCAACATGTTTAGCTTTTCTCTGGATATACCAATATCCCTCTCTAGCCAGGTATAAAAATCTTCACACAAATAAGAACCAAACCATCATTTTTCATATATGGTAATCAACCTAATTATGAAGGTCCCATGTCATGCATGCTTGTTCATCCAAGGACTCTATATATCTCAACCTAGTAAGTTTCTTTGATGACTTTATGACTGTATTTAGCTTATTTATATCACTCTTGTTAGGTATTTATAGAATGATATGTGTTGTGATCAATACCAAACAAGAAATATTAGATCATGCTTAAATCAAATAATTCATTATGAAATCATATATCTAATTCTTCCATATCAAAGCTCCTAAATTTTACTCTAGAAGGAGTTGGTAACATACTTTTCTTGAATATGGCTCCAAATTTTTATGTGCCCTTTCAATGTCTGAATGTTTTGTACAATATGTTTATACTAACATACATAATACAAAATTTGTTTCTCTTTTAGTTCATATTTTTTACTATTGCTTTTAAAATTTTCTTGGAGAATAAGAGACTCACTATATATAAAATTGTCAAATTGGATATGGGACGGTCGAAGTAGGAACTGCCATTAAAAATGGAAGAAAGTCAACAAACCTCACCTGAACGTGTCTTAGTATAACTTTCCAAAAAATTTCCTAGTAAATAACCTCAACTAATATAAAAAGATATTCCAAGTCTTGTACATTAAAAGTTAAAACAACTATTATTTTGGTCATTTTTTTTAATATGGTTGCAAAAAACAATAACTTGGGTTGAAAATATTGTGTTGGAATTAGTGATTCCTCATGGATTACTTTTGGCATCCCTAGAAACAATTGATATTGATTTATAGGATAGTCAATTTTTTTGTTTATTTCTGAATGTGCCTTTTGTTTAATGGTCAATTGATGTTTTCTGATTGATACATGTTTTTTTTCCAAAGACCGGGCTATATTCTATTGTGAAATTTTATTTTCTTTGTTTATGCAAGTCATTTGGCCACATAGTGACCACTATCTCCCAACTAAAGAAAACATGTTGAGTTTCTTTCTTTTTTGGGGAAAAATGGCATTGACATTGTTGATGTTGAGATATATGTCATATAAATCATTTATATTCTAATTAATTTTATATTCCAATGTCCATCATATTTCATGTCTTACAATATGCATTGTATCTTATCTTTTTTTCAAAAGAGGAGTTCAACATTGATGGTAAGAAGCTGGAATTGAAGAAAGAGGAAAAAAATAACACTAGAGCGACAAATGTATAAAGAGAGAGAGAGAATGGAACTGATCTAGTGATGCCCTTAAACAAACCTACATGAGACATGTTGGGGTTCCCATGTTTTGGCCAGTTTGGCAAGACCAAAAGATGAGACAACATCAGAACCACTTTCAGACCTCAGGATCTAGCCCTCCTGGGTCCAGAGAGGGATCTCTCTATATAAGAAAAGGTTTTATGTCTTTGAAGCTCAAATTTAAGATGTTAGGCTAGTTATAGGCTCAGGGTTTGGTTTTTTGGTGTTTGTTTGTTTGTTTGTTGGGAAACTGGAAAGAAGGGCTCAAAATGGGACCAGGCTGAGCAAAGAGGATTTTTGGACAAAGAGAGATGATTCAAAGAACATTCAAGACCATTGGGAAATGGAGTCAGGAAAGGGTTTACCTGATATTCAATATGCTGGCTTTCAATTGGGCTAGTCATCTAAAGCATTGGATCTTAAACATGATTGTGTGGTGGGAAAGGAAAGAAAGAAAGTGAAAGCAAGGAAACCTCCAAGATGACCTTTAGAAATCAAATCCAGGGACAGGACATGCCATTGGACACCTGTGATCTAAAATCCAAAGGCTAACTCTTCAGACAAGGAACATTAAACATTTAGAACACAAAGTTAAAGACCTGAGATCAGAGAGAGACTTTGAACTCTCAATGCTTCGGGCTCCAGCTTGAGGGATCTTAGAAAGGTTCAATTAATATAAAATGATCCTAGTGAGATAGAGACAGAGTTCTAGACCTCCCAGTGTTCCCAATTCATTCAATTAAATCCTAACAAGAACATCTAAGAACAGATTTATTAATTCATACATCAGTTAGCAGGCAATGACATCCACTACACTGGTTAAGTTAACTGGAATCAATCCTTAGATAACGAATTTAGTAGAAAAAATTAAAGGCAGGGAGAGCAGAAACATAGGGTACCTAACAAGGGTAAATCCTATGCCAGATTTCTGATGCAAGCTAGTAGAAATGAGATGTAATGAACTAAAAGATAAAACAAATACATAAATAGAAAAACATCACCGCTGCTTTAAATCAGGATCCAAATAAATGTGCTTGTCATATTAAAAAGAAACATCAGTCAAATACAACATTACCAATAGCTTGATATTTAGTCTGAAAACATCCTCCTCGGCCTATTTTTCAACTTTACACAGAGACTATGTCTCAAAAGAAACAGCTTGCAATTCTCAGATATCCAATCAACAACCTTTACAATGAGCTTCTCCATGAATTTTATAGCTGAAGAGAGCAGAGGGGGTAGGTGAAAAACTAAATGAAACATTAAAACTAATAAAAGAAAGAGGGTCGAGGCCCCATTCTATTTTAAATCCTAGGAATTTATCTCTGGTACTCTTTGGATGGAAGAATGATCTTCGTCAGGCTGCATTTTACTCCAGGTATGTCTCTGTTGTACTTTGTTGCAACACTCTATAGTACTTCTGGTGAATTAAACAAAAATGTAGAATCATGGTGTTAGGACCAACCATACTGTGCAACAAATGCTTCTAATAGCATACGACTATTGTCAAGGGGGAAAAATTCACTTGGACACAATGTATACTAAAACAATAATGTGTATCGTGTCCTCGCCTAGGAGGAAACATTCTACTGATTTTAACATCCTGGTGATATGGTCTTCTGTGCATTGGACCTTCCGAGCGATCCACAGGGTCTTCGATTCTGTTACCTTGCCTTTTGAACACTGGATTAAGGCTTAAGATCTTCAACAATGTGCCTTAGATCTTTAATTCCCTCACTAATACTCTTTGTCGCTTCAAACTGTCTTTGTCAGTGAAAAACCAAGCTTGGATGGCGCTGGAAGGGTTTCATACAGTTAAAATCTGTATTTTTAATGGATATCATGCTCCAGTACCTTCCCAGGCTCTTCTTCATGGTGTTAGGCTCTGATCCTCGTTTTCACTGAGTTCTGTGTCGCTGTAACGGTGACTGAATCATGGTGGTTGCCCACCTGACTGTAACCCTGCAAAACACAAAAAAAAATTAAGAAAACCATGCATTGGGAAAGGTGGATGCAGTGGGGATAATGTGAATGACCGTGCAAGTTGGCGAAACGGTGAAATAGTTGCAGGTTGATGGCGGAAAATGCAGCGAACAGTGGAGGATGGAGAGGTGGAAATTTTAACGTAAATCATTTAAAATTTGACCTTTGAACGAATTATATAGGGGACGGACGAAAAGAGTGATGAAAACACGTGGAATCATGACGTGGCGGGACCGGTCAACGGCGGGACATGCAGTTAAATCTGGACCATCCGATCTCAGGAGGAGATCGACGGCTGAAAATGCATTGGAGGGCAATCGTCAGTGGGCCAGGGGTACAATTGCCTTGGGCTATCCCCCGTGCAACTTCATGGAGCGATCACTGTTGAATGGGTAGCTTTGGATCGGACGGTGCACGTGCATATCGCACCGAGTTTTCTGTCGAACGATAACGCACGTGGGGGGTGGGGGGGGGGGGGGGGTTTCAAATAGTGCGCGTGACACGCGTCCCGAGACGTGAGTGGGTCTTGTCGAATGGAAAAATACCACCAGCCTGGCGGCTTGATCTGCGATAGATCTGAGGGCGTTTTTGAACAAGGTGCGTTGGCGTGTGGACCACCGAGGCGGGTAGGCTTTGGGCCACCGGATCAGCGAGTAAATGAATAGTGGAGATGCAATGAACGGGCAGGGGTCGTGACGATCATCCAATCTATACAGATCGAAAATCTAAGACGCTTCTGATATATATTTGCGCTAAGCGCCTTTGTGCCTTAGCGCTGGGTCATGTGGAGGGAAACAAATCTAGGGCTAGGGCCGAAAGGTGCTAAACCCATAGACATGAAAAATATGGCTATTTGGCCCATATTAATGCCATTTGAGGGTAGGAAAAGGTAATGATAGAGGGAAAAAGGGGAAAAAAGGCCAAACAAGGGGTATGTGTGGGATTTATAGGGGATTTTGGGAGGATTTAGAGGGTAAGAGGGGAAATTTGACTAGGGGAAAAAGGTTAAAAAGGGCATTCTGCAGGGATACAAGGGGAAAATGTAGGCCTTTCGGAGCACAATTTTTTGCAATCAGTGAGGCCCTTTAAACTAGGAACAACTGTGGGGGTTTATCAAAGGCAAAGGCACAAGAGACTTCAAGGATGATGTGTTTTCAGAGGAAATTCATTCCTTGAAGGCTTAGAAACATTTTAGCCCCCTGTTTTCTTGTCAGAAATTTATAAAATTTAACAAGACACACTTGGAGATCCGATGAAG
The DNA here is from genome assembly GCA_034641835.2 of Pinus albicaulis. NCBI lineage: Eukaryota > Viridiplantae > Streptophyta > Pinopsida > Pinales > Pinaceae > Pinus > Pinus albicaulis. The sequence continues at coordinate 159,534,034 of CM076583.1, read as the reverse complement.
TCAAGTATTTACAATCGTCAAGTATTTACAAAGTGAATAGGCCAATATATGAATAATCCATTTTTTACTAGTAATTCTCTTGTAAATACTTATACATATGTGATAATGGACCCAAATAGTAGCTCTTATATGAAGAAATTCTCATCAAACGTGAGAATTCTTGACATCTTTGACCTCTAGCCCTGGACTTATTCACTTAGCCTTCTACATTATCTGGCTATATACATGTATATGAGGCTATCCTATTATTATATACTTTTTACTTCATTTCATTTTATTCTAGACTTAGCTTTGGAATTTTCTAGGATTTTTGTTTTCACTCCCACAATGTATAAGCAATACAACTTGATATATTTTACATGTAATTTAGTTGGCATGATTGTGCCTAATATTTCCTTGAATTTTGAATACTAATTTTACTAAGGTTTTATTTTCTATGTTGACATTTTATTTTTTGTTTATACGTGTCATTTTGCCACATAGAAGCCACTATTTCCCAATTTGAAGGCTGAAGGAGACCTTTTCAAGTTTCTTTCTTTTATGGGGAAAAATGGTATTGCCAATATTGTTGATGTTGAGGTATATATCATATAAATCCTTAATAGTCTACTTAAGTTGATATTTCATCATATTTCATGTCTTATACTCTGAATTGTATCTTCTTTCTTTTTTAGAAAATGAACTCAATGTGTGGTAGAAGCGGGATTGAAGAAAGAAGAGAACAATAACACTAGAGCGACAAAATGAAAATTAAAGAGAGAGAAGAGAATTGGTCTAGTGGTACCCGTAGAGCCAATATATCGCATAAGACACACACATAGAAACTGATGGTCGAGTCTTCAGAGTTGGTAAATTCATCTACAATGCCTTGTCAACACAATGATAATTTTTTAAAATTATGAAACAATATTTCCTGTGTAACTTTCACTTAAACAAATATTAAGTTGGAAACTCATATTGTAACACTTTGATTTGGACTTATGCAGGAACACAATAAAATACAAAAATACACATAAACACAGAGATGCAACAGAAATAAGACTTCATTTCATTAATATCACATAATTTAAATATACTTACAAAAAGAATTGAAATAAACAAGCTAGGGCGTTGGTAGCATATCTATAAGAAGAGACGTGGTGGCTACAGGCCTCTAAACTGTGTTACAATTAGGCTTGAAGGCCTATTTATTATTGATAAATAATGGAAAACCCTAAACATCCAAAAACCTAACCTTAGGAGATGAAGTGCCAAAACTATGGGCCCTATTTGGGTAAATTGGTACATCATCTTCCCAGGGACGTAACTTTGGCATATGATCTCCATTTAACGTGCAAAATAACTTGTTAGAAATATTTTTCTAGGGACTACAACTTTTGATGTGAGCAACGTCGGTCAAGAATCCATATTTCTCTCGATTTTACCAAAAAACGTCGTTTAGGGCCTCAAAACGGCTCCGGAAGTTCAGTACCCGAAAAACTACTAAAAATAGTAAGTCATGCCGAAACTAAAAAACTGAAAGAAAAAATGGTGGGGCCCCAAGTGTAATAGGTGGGTGGCCACAAATATCCACCCAGATCAGACTTGAAATTTTACATAATATAATTTGTGGTTGAAATTATTTATAGTTTCACTTGATGTTATTTAGTATTGTAATTAACATATGTAACTTTGCATTTTCATATTAGATGAACATGTGCATTGTATGACATTTTTTTTTAAATTTAGTTTCAAAATCATACTAATTAATTTATGTTGATTAATAATGAACAAATAAAATCAACCTAAACAACTAAATTAGTAGTTTATGTTGATTAATGATGAAAATAAATATATGACTAAATTAGTTGCTTATAATGTCAGATTGTAATAAAAGTAAATGAAATGAATATAAAATAATAAATCAGTCATTTATATATTGAATATGAAATTACCAAAAAAAGATAAATGACTACTGCAAATGATAAGTTTGTGATTACAAATGACGACTAAACTCTTCATATATACAACTATTAGTAGCTTATTTATAGTATCTTATAACACGACCAAAATTTAGTCATATTTTTTTTGTCATTAATTGGTTTCAAGTGATGACTCAAAATTTCATATATGTGACCATTAGTAGCTAATTGACAATACCCTATAACACAACTAACATTTTGGTCATATTTATTTTGTCATAAATTAGTTCTCTGAGGTGATCATTTAGTAATATATTTTGTTGTATATTTGGTCATTAATTGTGGAAATCAGTGACAAAATAAATGACTAAATTTATGAACAAATTTATGACTAAATATACTACTAGATAATAAAATTGAGACAACCAATTAATGACTAAGCTAAAAATGACTAAAAGTTGGTCGCATTATAAGATACTGTAAATTAGTTATTATTGGTCATTGATCGAAAAATATTCATTTATATGCAAATTTTAGTCGTTTTTTAGTAACTAATTAGCAATTTTGTAGTAGTGTGGTCAGTGAGGTTGACCACATGTTTTTCTTGGTGTTGTGTCCTTACACAGGGATGGATTGAGCACAGTGTCCCCACATCCTCTTCACTTTGGATGAGCTTGCAAATGATAGAGGTAATATTAGCATTTTATTTAAATTAATATAGTTTCATTTTATTCTCTTAATTAATTAGAATAAAATGTTATTTAATTTTCTTTCTTAAATTGTTTAATGAAATTGTCTAATTATTTTTTTGTATTATACATTTTGTAGATATTGACACATTCATTAGGGATGTACCTCCTCCCCCATCAGATGAAAATGTGGAGGTGGTTGAGGCCACAAATAGTGAGGCACATCCTCAAACATAGATGGGCATGGGCATGTGACTACGTCGAGCTGATGTCAGATTCATGATAGAGTAGTGCGACTAACTCTCTAGAATTTGGTTGAGGAGGGATTCCACCCTGCGATGGCTTGATACATCAGGGAAGATCCTCAACTTATGGAACTCTTGATGTCTTTTTGGTGCCATGCCACCTCACTTAACTTGCATTTATTTCTTCTCGTTGCATATAAAATTTCTTCCTAATTTACTACCCCAAATAGTTTCAACTGGGAAAATTCAATAATAATAGCTGAAGCTTCTCTTAAAAGGTTATAACTCCCCAAAGCGTATAGGATGTGCTTTTGACAAAACCAGACCAACTTTAGTGGGAGTAATATTCCTAATGCTTACCTACACATCATTTAAATCGATGTATCCTTGTATGCAAGGTTGGTCTTTTAACAATACTTGATGGTTATGAACCCTAGTCTTTTACCTATGTCGTGGTTTAAATTAATAAATCAGACTCAGTTCATGATCAAAAACACTACCAAACTCACAAACCTTATGTATACAACTCTATAAGCAGAAGGTTATGTGGCTTAACATCTTTATACAAACCCCCTCTTATAATGTTCACATCATTCAACAATTCAATTGTTAAGTCCCAACCTGTAGATAAGGTCAAGTCTTACTTACCTTCACCCTGCCTGGACATTTCATCGATTAAATTCGACCATTGGCTTACTCGCACCTGCCAACAAAGTCGCTCGGCCCCACGCTTCTTAGCATTCATTCTCGCCTCATGGTATTTCGAATAAACATTCGAATTACAATGGAAGGCCCTTATGAAATTGTCTACGCTTAACTCTTTTCATATGTAATTACAATTAGGAATGGACCCAATTACACACACCATCACAATGCCTGGCCCATACGTCAAACATTCAACATACCTTTCATCCAATGATCACCATCTCTTCGTTCCCAACCAACCAATCCGACGAAAATCAATGGATATTGTGCAGGCTTAATGCATGGACGTTAACTCGCGATGAGAGTGGGTTTTCCGAAACTGCTTAAGGCCACGTGTCAGCCTATGGCATTGATCACGTTCGAATTGGAAATATAGCTTACATTCTTGAACTTGCACGAAAACCACCATTACTTTTCATTCCTTCGTGGTTTCACTTCCCTTACTCCAGGTTCCATCTAACTCCTCAATGCACCATTTCACCTGAACCCTGCCTCCCTGAATTTCTTCTGCACCTCTATTATACAACCTCTGATATAATTAACCCACGGTCCAAAATTCACACTTCCGTTACCGATTTCGCCTGGTATTGGTTCAATGATGCAGGATCTAATATGTTCAAAACCCCAAGACCATATCAGCACTTGCGCTCTTCAAAACCGGCCTGAATTCACCGACTTCATGTCCAATGGCTTCTATATAAAATTGATACAGATCTACTTCATGAGAATTCCTTTCACGGATTCCCAATTATGCCAGATGCGTTCCAAAAATACTAAAACTTTCCACACAGAGATTTATGCGAACATCTGACTCGATGGAGTCCGAAGGACCCACATTTGTTCTTCACACAGAGAATAATTACCCAATTTCCTCAGCAAGGTAATAACTCAGAGACTAAGAGAGGATCAAACTGCTCTCGACTATACAGGTTTCATACATTCGATACACCCAACTTGTCATGTATAACTTGAAACATGAAATTAAACACTTGCCAGAATCGATCCTTTCAATGATCGATTCCTCTAATTACAATACCAGTTAAGCTATACACCGCATCATCTCAGAGCCATATTCAGAGTTCTATCCACGCATAATTCACAGCATTCTCACACCAAGTGTAAATCAGTCAACACACACATGATTCAGAATACAACATTGACGAGAGGTCGACTCCTTCAATGACACAGAGTTAATTCAACTTGCCCACATAACTCATTACCAAATTCTTATCAATATACAAGTGCACTCATTTTCGAAAGTGTTTACTTACAGCATCATATTAGGCCGGATACTGTATTCGATGGCCACTTCTCTTACTACTCTACTTCTAATAGTTCTGAGCTCTCTAACCTCTATACTTAATGCCTTTTTTCTTAGAAGATAATGAATTGCTTCATTTTCCTTTAACAGCTCAACAAATCTAACTTTAGACAAAATCCCTAAAGTAACTGAACTGATTCTAGTCTCTTCACATTCCTAACTACTCATTTCTCTCATGTTCTCAAACTGTAGAGAACATTTACAATTCCTTACGTTTTATTCAAAATCACGGATAATTACATGAGAAATTAAAAGCATAAGACCTCCTATGTCTACTTAGGTACAAAGCATTTGATTGTGCCCAATGCCCCTGCATCAATTTTCCACGTGATATGATTTCTTATGCGTCATATCATTGGATATACCAAGCTACCAAAAATGAGGAGGGATGGGAATGCAACAGATACAAATAAGTCTTCACCCATTACCATCCGATTGAATGGTGATCACAGTACTAGTGATACTTCTTGTAGTACTCCATCTCCTCATCCTTTACCTCATGATCCAGTGTTTCCTATTTCTCGTCAAATATTAGACCAACCACCTTCTCCTCTACCTCATAGTTTTATTGTTGATTTAGTTGACCATCCATCATATTCTAGTATAGACCAAGTTGGTACTACTACTATTTTATCAAATATGTTATAGCAATTATTTGACCTATTTGTAGTGCATTTTTCTATTCATGTTGATGTACTTAATTTATATGTTGGTGTTTATGCTTACATTGTTAGGTCATGTTATATATGTTCATTTAATGTGCTTGTAGGTAGAGTGTATGTGATAGCATTTATTTGACAAGTGATTTATATTTGATATTGTGTGTGTTGATGATGTTAGATTATGCTTGTGTTTTGTTAGATGCGATCACTGTGATGATGCCATTTAGATTATTAGATTTTTTTGCTAGCTAATTATGTTTATATGTGCTACAGGTGTATATAATTAGATGATGTTAGTGAATTCGAATGTGTATTTTAGATTATGCTTATGTTTGTTAGATGATTATCATCATAATGGCTATTTTTATGAAATGATATTTAGTATATATTATGTATTGGTGAACTTATATCAAAATTTTATATATGAAATGACATGAAAAACATCTTACATTAAAAAAATGCAAAGATATTTTTATAAATTAAAAAGTTTAATATGGTTGAAACTATAATTGTAAAATCACCATAAATATTTTTCTATTTCTTAGATAGTTCATACATATTCATTCTAACCTAATTAGTAAAATATTTCAATACTCACAAGGAAAAATAATTAAAGGTAAAATAATTTAGTTAGTTCTTAATAAGATGAAAATGTGTAACTCTTTAAATTTTTAATATGAAATATTAATAATAATAAATTATTCTAAAATAAAATTTAAACAATGAAAAAATACACATGGTATATATATAGAGATAGAAAACCATTATAGATCCATCTTACTAGAAAATTTATGAAGCGCTAAAAGATATTACATCTTTTGACATGTACATCTTTTTTCAAGTTTTGCATTCTAAAAATAGAGTTTGATATAATGAGATTTCATCCCTCTCATCTTATTATAAATAGATTGGTAGATTCGTTGTTAATATGGACCAATTATGGTTTATAAAATTCAATCTATTGTCAAATTTTAAAAACTTACATTAAATTTTTTATAATTAATTTAGATTTAATATATCTTAAAAAAATCTATTTTAATAAAATTTAATTTATCATTAAAATTATGAGAGTTTCAAGAAAATTAAATTGAATATTTATAGAAAATATTACCAATTTAAATTAGAAATTTCCTTCTCTAAAGACGAGGAAGAAATGTAAATTAAGCCTTGTGAAGTTACTTGTAGTTGGGGATTTTCTCTATTGGAAGTTCTCCCTTAAAGAGGGCAATGAATTTTTTTCTAGTAATAAAGATATAACATTTTGTTTCTATATTGGTTCATTATTTGCTATCGTGGTTTAAATTTATCTTCTTTTAATAATAAATATGAATTAAATAATACAAAAAACATACTATATTAGATTTAACCTTTTGAAAAATGGTATATTTGATTACTCCTTAATGAAAAACTCAAGAAATATTATTTTTTCCACATACTTATCATGAGATAGTCAATAAAATTCATGTTTTCACATTTCTCTTAGCTAATACATCATGTTTACAATGATAAAGAGATGTCTACTTTAAATAATTTACTTATAAATACATAAAAATAGGTATTTATTTTACATAATATAATAGGAAAGAAAAATGCATCACCAAGTCTATTAGAAAGTCAAACAAATGTCTCTTATTTTTTTTTTTTTTCTAAATAAGACTAAGTTCTATTACTGTAAGAAGATATAGTACATACAGAGGTGAGCCTTCTCAGGCCGGATGAGTTTCAGCAAAATAACAAAATAGGCGCTGCCCACAGTGGGAAACCAGCGTGCTAGGAGTTTGTTTGCTGCCTCACAGGAGGAAACCAGCATTATACAAAAAATACTATGAGTGTAACATTTTGGACCGTCAGTAAACTGCGACCTATGACAATAACAGTGAATATATGGGCCTGCTGGCCAGAGATTCTGAATATTCCATCTGGACCAAGACTCTGGCATGAAAAAGACAAAAAAGCTGAGAATTCTAAATACCATAATCGTCGGAGGGAGATTCTTCTTCGATACGGCATCCAAATTCATAATCCTCATTGTCTTGGGCTTGATTTGCTGTTGCAGCTCCGTCGTTCTGCGCCATGTGGATGCTTGGGCGACCAGAGCTGCTGCCACCCTGCTTGTCTCGCTCTGCCCCGCTTGAGCCTATCTGCATATTTGAGCGGAGAACACGGTCAGCTTCAGGAGGGCGGAGCTGAGGACCCGGAGAAATTGAAGAAGAGCCGAACTGAGGAAGCTCCTTGAACTTAACTGAAATTGTGGCGACCACCATGGGCTGAGAGGTGAGGCAAGGAAAGTGAAACAGGGCCGTCTCAGGATTAGCAAGGTGGGCAGCTACAGCAGCGCGAGGTTCAGTGGATGAAGGGTGAAGAGAGGGACCAGGCGGAAGAGAGGGAGGGCGATGGGGCGGCATGGTGCGGCACCTGTTCGAGGCACGAAGGGAAGCGCGCTGAGGAGAAACAGAAACCGGAGAGCTCGAGTTGGAAGGAGACCGACGCCTGGAGGTAGACCGAGCTCGGGTGCTGCCTCTGCGGCATCTGAGCCGGTGCCTGAGCCTAGGCATGATCAAACGAGGAGAATGCAGTAGTGGCTGAGAGAAGCGCTGCGAATTCCGCAGAGGCGTGAAGTTCAGAGGCGGACCTGCAAGAAGACAGAAAGAGCTCTGAGAGAAATGGGAGCCCGGTGTGAATTCCACGCAGCAGTGGATGCTACATCTTCTGCCCAAGGCAGTCCGTGTGCTGGCTATCGTGGCTTCCGGAGAATAGCCAGAGCCGAGAGGCGCAATGGAGAAAAGCATTGTTACAACCCAGAGGTAAGGCGAAATGCAGCTTCGAAGCATCGAGAAGGCGGTTAGTCTCCTGCAGGTGGAGGACGGCAAAGCATAATGCGGGAGTTCTTGGCATCCCCACCGGCTTGAATGCCAAGTAGGGTGGTGTGCCATGGAGTTATTACAACCAGAGTGCATTGAATGCTGAAGGCCGGCGTCCCTGTGGACATGCGCGGCTGCCTTCATTTATCTGACTTTCCCTTCTCTTGCTGTCAGGTAAGCAAATATCTTATTAACCATCACACTATATATCATTTAATTCTTAGCCATAAAATATTTATTAATTCTAGTTTTATTTATAATTACTATTGAGAAGAAAAGTAAAAACTCTTCCATTATCCATGAAGAAAAAATTTAAACCTATCATGCATCCATGTAAGTCCATTTGTTTCTCTTATGGCCTATAAAAAGTTGTAATCAACATTTTACACATGCACATAAGACCTCATTTTAGTTTACATAATGTTGAAAGAACTAGAATTTAACTATAGTAATTTACATTTGTTTACCTCTCATGTCAACCTTACATATTAATACACAAATTTTCATTGTTAAAGTCCTCATAGATTTATCACTACATGATTTTTATTGATTTTTATATAAACCCGAAGAAGAAAAAAATATGAAATGATTAATAAACCAATAAGTATCTAGGATCTAATTATACATTCCTTCTCTTTAATTTCTTCATCTCAACCATGGTATGTCAAGTAGGGAAGAATAAACTTATTTTATTAAAATCATGAAGTGCTCTTGTGAACCTTTCTAGAATATATCTTCAATGTTGTTTCCAAATTCCTTATTTTCTCATTTTTAGGATATTATTCTCATTTTCCTATTTGAAGAGGATTGTCACCTTGAATATTTATTATCATAGATACTGTACACAATGTTTTAAACATTTAAATTTATGGGGATATCTTGCATAGTGACAATAAGGGAGGTTATTTTACTATATTGAAAAACTTTAATGATGGTTGTAGTAAGCCTATTAGTACACATATATAACACAAATATAATTTTCCTTCTCCTTTTTCTACCACTTTGTGAGTCACTTTAGATTTATACTCACAATGTCATTTGAGAAAGGAGATAATGAGTATATTTGGATTGATATCTTAAAAAAATATAGTTATAAATAAGAATTCTTAATAGAGTGCCCACCTTTAGGATTCAAAATGTTTTATATTAGAAATATATGTTTGACGTCACAAAAGTACAAAAAAAGTTTACAAAATTGATAACTCATACTTAGAATTACAATCTTTTGATCCATCCTGAAGTCTATCTAAATCCTATAGAAGAAGTCTATTGTAAATTAAAATTAAATAAGTTACAGCAAAGTAAACTATTAAATGAAAAATGTAAACTCAAAAAAAGAACTCTAGCCAAAAAAACCCAAAAAAAACATGAAAAAACATCCCCAAAAAAAAAGTGTTTATGTTGCATCAACATTTTTTTTTGGGGTAAATTTTCAACATTTTTTAAAAATGGAAGTAAAGGTCAAATTTCTTAATACAAAAAACACCCTAAAAACAAAAAGTGTTAATGTTGGAATAACATTTTTTTTTTAAGGTAAATTTTCGACATTTTTTAATAATAACATTAAAGATAAAATATCATGACTCCGAAAAACCTTAAAATTCCAACGATTTTCAGGCATGACATTAAAGACAAAATTTCTGTAATATTCCTAAATTAGCATACAACTAATAGGAATATTAATTTTACTTTTAAATTCTAGTTAGATGAATAAATATGCAAGGAGGCTCATAAGTTGCTTAAGTATGAATAAAAATCCCTCATAACATGAAAAGGGATCATGTAATAACTAGATCAAGCATCCACATGTATGAACAAAGTCTAAATTCAAGTTTGACCAAGTCAACAACATTATTATATGAGGAATGGATTCTAAGTAAAGACAACTCAATGTGAATGAAGATCAATCTAGCTAGTCAAAATGAAGACACCTTGAGTGTGAAAGAAGACAAGGCATGAAGATCTAGTCATGGCTGATCCAGTCAAGATTGACCAAATCAAACAACACTATAAAAATATGAGCAAGGAAAATGAAGACAGCATAATTTTGGTAGAGGAACCTTTTCATGGAAGCAACCTCATAATTGAGTGGTACCCTTGGTGAGGAAGCTCCTCAACTATATAATCGAGGGGATGGAAAAAATATGGGGCATGATTGAAGATTATATTTTGTATGTGGTCTGTTTAGACTTCTTGCATTCTCTGGCTGTTTATCTAAGTTTGCTGCACTGTTTAGTGCAAGGGTTTTCTCATGCGGGGATTCGCTACTCTTTCTTGGAGATCTTGTTTAAGAAATATAAGAAGATCTTTATGAGATAAATTCTCCACTATCTAGTGTTAGGCCAAGAAGTTACCTTAAAATAAAATGCATTCCCTTGCATAAACTACGTTATTTCTTAAGGTGTTCATTAGGAGGGGTTAAAACCCCACTTTTATGAGCTAGTTTCCCAAGAGGAGGATTAGCCTTTTTCCCGGAAAGCTAGTAGGAGAGTTTATAGCCATTTATTTGCATGTTCAGCCATTTTTATATAGATATTTAGCTATACAGCATGATTTAGCCATAGACCTACAACAATTATTTCTTGTATATCATTTCTGTCAAGAAACCCTTGCGGGGCAATCTTGGATCTATGTAAAAAGAGACTAGATCTCTGTTTTTATTCCTCATTGATTAATATAATAGAAGATATAATTTTTCTCTCCATTTTCTAAGTGTAAACCTCAATTAACAGTGTTGTCTCTTTATGCAGTAATTTCTGTGTGTTGCAGTCTTGGGGTTTCAGTGTTTTTGGGTTGTTTTGAGCATGGGACGTATGTTTAACTAGGAAAAATTCATTTCTTTCTAATTTCATCTTAGATATAAGTTCAATAATGTTATATCTAATGGATTCATGGGCTGCATTTTTATTTTGATTCTCATATTTCTGAAAAATACGTTTTTTGTGCAAGTATTGATGATTTTCCCATTTTGGGATATTACAGTGGTATCAGAGCCTTAGTCTTGGCTCAGCCTGTGTTCTTCAACAATTATGGAGTCTTCTCATGGGGAGGAGAAGATCTACAAGAGAAATCAAAGAAAACCTTTATTTTCCAAAGGGAAAAGGTTCTCAAAACTTCTCTTTCAAAATCTGCAGGGTAGAAGCAAAGACATCAAAGAAATGAGGAGGGAAAGACATAAAAGTCTCTCAACAAGATCTGCAAGATCTATACATGAGGAAAAATATAATTCCTCATCTTATGGGTGTGATCATTCAGCCACATCATCATATTTACAACGCTCTATTAGCCACTTTTTCATGAAGAAGAAGAAGCAGAAAGGAGATGTGCCAAAGGAGAAGACTCTTGGTGATTATTTGCAAGAGTATGAAGCTCAATCTAAGGGGTTCAAAGATCACTTGAACTTACAACGGTTTTTAAAGACCAGGGAGGAAAGAAGGAGAAAGCAACATGGTGTGGGTAGATTATTTTTATCTACTTTTGATGGATCACCTAAATGTCCAGCTAGGGCTTGGGTGAAGAGGCTAGACACCTATGTGCAACAACATCAAGTTTCAGAAAAGGAAGCCATCAAACTAGCAGTGTTGCATCTTGAGGTTAAGGCTTATGCTTGGTGGTTGTTTGAATATTTTTCATTAAATAATGCAAATATATCTACCTACATAAAGTTTATTAGAAGAATAGTGGAAAGGTTTGATGGAAATTTTGATGACACACCTTCTATGAAGCCTATAAAACCAAAAAAAACAAAACCTTTGCATGAGTTGGAAGGGTCTATAGATCCAAATCCATTTCAAAAAACCATTGAAAGGGATCAAGACTTGAATGATACATTGCTAGAGGCAAGATCCCCATTGCATGATGAGCTTTCTTCTAAAGAGGAAGACATGGAGATTCCTCCTTCAAAAGAATACCAATATCTAAGGTCTCTTATTGATGATGAGGCATTTTCAACTATTGAAGAAGAGGAAGAGAAGGCTGAAGATGATAACGGAGTCATGACAAAAGCACAACTAGGACCTCATGAATAGGGAAATGGATCACTTTCTCCAAGGAGAGAAACTCTTGCACTCTTGCAAGGAGTTCCAAAGAATCTCACATATGGAGATTGTGGCACAATCCATGTGCAGTATGTGCCAACATTATCAAATGGTGAGATCTTGAAGATAGAAGAAGGAAAAGAGGAGGGCAAGCATCACATGATGAGGAGAATACACCCCTATTTATTTCAGAAGGTTGATACACAAAGAAGCAAAGAGGATCTATGCAAGGAAGGCAAGGACAAATCTATCCACACACATACACATCCTGCTCTATGCCTTGATGTATCTTTACATGGAGACATTCCACCGGGGAGATCTCCTGATGGGAGGAAAACTAAAGTGTTATCTAAACTATGGGCAACATTTACATACTTGACTAAGGAAGGAGCTCTGGGAGATACTAGCACAGCGCAGAGAATCTTTCATGGATTCAAAGGAGAGATAAGCAATTTTCTGAAATGGACATTTCTATCTCCCACTCATCTATTTGTGCTGAAAGAGGGAAATTAAGAAATCTATGATGGCATAGATATGATTTCATGTGGAAACTCCATATCTTTTGGGCAGCCAATGATATTTCCACTCACAAAAGATATTTCTGAACATGAAAAGAGGATATCAACACTCTTGCATGCATGGGCCAAATTGAGGAAATTTTGGAAGACAAGGACTTTCCAAGGGGAGGTTGACTTCCATCTACTCCAATCTTGTCTTGGGCAAGATCAGCTACAAAGGAGGCAGCAAAAGGAAGTTGATAGTACTCCAACATGTGACTTAGACATCAAGCATTTCAAAGAGGAGAGCCATGCTATGACAAGTGTTGCATTTCAGATTTCTACAGCATTGTCATTGTTGGGTAGCCTAGATCCTTATTGGGATTCCCAACTTTTGATGGAATACTCCAAGGACCTTTTCACATGTAAGGTTCTTGATGGGCAAGTGATGGATGGGAGGTATAAAGTAGTTGAGGGAGTCATTTATTCCCATGATCAGATCTTTTTGGCTAGAGACTCCAAGCTCAAGGAGAAGCTACTTAATGCAGCCTACGAGATCTTGCTTTCAAAACCCACTGGTTTCATTAGAGCATATCATACTATCTTAGATGGATTCATGTAGGAAAACTTCAAAGAGGAGATGAACTCTCATATGAATAAGTGCATGAATCATTTTTTGGTTGAGGAGGAACATAGATCTTGGGAAGAGTTATCATTACCACGTCCTTATTCATTGAGTGTGAGAAGGAGCTCATCCATGAGCTACCTTGCTGATTTAAACCAAGTATATGATAAACATTGTATTGTTGAACATCATGATATATTTATATACTTGCATTTTCTTAACATTCATGCGCAGGTCTTGGCTCCAAGAGGGGGCACTTTCTCTTATGGGCTTCATAGGCCACTTTGGGCCATGAAAAATGGTGATGTTGGCCATTCCTTGGGAGAAATTGGAGAGATGATGTACTCTTCATGGTGTGATTCATTAACACCAACCATCATACACCTTCTCCAAGCATGCAAGAAGGATGGGGCAACAAACAAGTGTTGGGAAAAACACTTGTCACATCATATTCTATGGTAGTTAGGAGTAAAACTATGCTGGTTTCATATGAAGGACCATTTTCCTTCTCCTTTATTGCATATGGTAGCAAGCATGACCTTTATTATGATCCCATATGCTGAATATGTTCTTATATTTGTTGGGAACATGGTTGGAGGAGAGACACATTGGTTGGATGTGTCCTTGGGAAAAGAAATTTCCTATATTTTTTGCACTACATGTTCTAAGGGGAGCATGGGAAAATATATGGCCACTATAGTACATCACTTGTTTCTTTATAAGGTGGACCATATGATTGATTGGAGCACTTGGGGCATGCCTCTCATGAGAAATTGGCAGGAGCTTTACTATGAATTACCAAGCTGGGAGGTGATTCATTTCATTTGGATGATAGCATGAGTCCTTCATTGATGATGAAATTCCCCATGATTGTCATCACTTCTATCTTGAGGAGGCCATTGATCAACAAGAAAGTTTCCATATAGACCTTCCTTCCTTTCATGATGAGAGCCATTTGGTTTATCCACCAAAGGCCAACTTGCACACTTGGGAGGAACCATTGGGAGACAGAATTGCAGAAAATCTAAAGCAATGGTGGAGACTGTTGAATGAGGAGGCTAGAAGAGGAGGAGGGGATATTTTGCAGCACCCTTGCAGTTGCTCAAGGACAATCAACATTTGGGAGGGAAGACTGTAATATTCCCAAATTAGCATACCGTTAATAGGAATATTAATTTTTCTTTTAAAATCTAGTTATATTAATAAATGGGCAAGGAGGCTCATAAGTTGCTTAAGTATGAATAAAAATCCCTCATAATGTGAAGAAGGATCATGTAATAACTAGATCAAGCATCCACATGTGTGAATAGGGTCTAAAATGTGTGGAAAAAGTCAAGTTTGACCAAGTCAACAACATTATTATATGAGGAGTGGATTCTATATAAAGACATCTCGGTATGAATGGAGATCAATCTAGCTAGTCAAAATGATGACACCTTGAGTGTGAAAGAAGACAAGGGATGAAGATCTAGTCATGGCTGATCCAATCAAGATTGATCCAGTCAAGATTGACCAAATCAAACAGCACTATAAAAATATGATTAAGGAAAATGAATACATCGTAATTTTGGTAGAGGAACCTTTACATGGAAGCAACCTCATAATTGGGTGGGACCCTTGGTGAGGAAGCTCCTCAACTATATAATAGAGGGGACGGAAAAAACATGGGGCATGATTGAAGATTATATTTTGTATGTGGTCTGTTTAGACTTCTTTCATTCTCTGGCTATTTAGCTAAGTTTGTTGCACTGTTTAGTGCAAGGGTTTTCTCATGCGGGGATTCCCTACTCTTTCTTGGAGATCATGTTTAAGAAATCTAAGAGGAGATTTATGAGCTGCATTTTCCACTATCTGGTGTTAGGCCAAGCAATTAACTTCAGAAAAAACATATTCCCTTTCATAAAATGCGTTATTTCTTAAGGTGTGCAGTGGGAGGAGTTAAAACCCCACGTTTATGACCTAGTTTCCCAGGATGAGGATCATCCTTTTTCCCAGAAATCTAGTAGGAGAGTGTACAACCATTTCTTTGCATGTTCATCCATTTTTACACAGATCTTCAACTATATAGCATGATTCAGCCATAGATCTGCAGCAGTTATTTCTTGTATATCATTTCTGTCAAGAAACCCTTGCGGGTCATCTTGGATCTATGTAAAAAGAGACTAGATCTCTGTTTTTATGCCTCATTGATTAATATAATATAAAATATGATTTTTCTCTCAATTTTCTGAGTATAACCCTCAAATAATTGTTCTATCTCTTTATGCAATAATTTCTATGTGTTGCAGTCTTGGGCTTTCAGTGTTTTTGGGCTATTTTGAGCATGGGAGGCCTGTTTAACTAGGCAAAAGTCATTTGATTCTGATTTCCTCTTAGATATAAGTTCAATAATATCAGATCTAATGGATTCATGGGCTGTATTTTTTTGTTGATGCTCATATTTCTAAAAAATGCGTTTTCTGTGCAAGTATTGTTGATTTTCCCATTTTGGGATATTACAATTTCACGTCTCTAAAGAGCCTTAAAATTCCAACAATTTTTAGGCATGGCATTAATGGTAAAATATCACATCTCTAAAAAGCCTTAAGATTCCAACAATTTCCACCCATAGTGTTAAAGAAAAATACTTATAACTATTTTCAACCATAACATTAAAGATAAAATATTGTGACTTAGAAAACCTTAAAATTTGACAATTTTTCAACTATGAGATTAAAAAAAAAAGATCATGACTACAAAAGACCTGAAGTTTTCAATATATTTCAACCATGGCATCGTGGAAAATTTTATGACTAAAAAAACTTTAAAAATGAACACCTAAATAAAAAATGCATTATACCAAGAGTAGTTTCTTTCTTGAATGTTAAAAGTATAGCGATTTTAAAATCTTAGCCTAAGACAACTTAACACATTGCAAAAAAAAAACTAAAAACAAACCATCAAATTGACACGTATTGTAAGCAAACTTGACCCATTGTAATGAAAACTTAAAGACTGACCATGAAGTTGACACATTGTTGGGGCAGACTCGATCAATTATAAAGAAAACTTTAAAATCAACTATCAAATTAACACATAATGGGATCATCATGCTAATTAAGAATCGACATGAACCCTATGGACAAAAAATAAAATAAACAATAAATAAATAGAAATGAAAAATATAAAAGAAAACAAAAATCAAAACATTTAAGAAAATAAAAACTAAACCAAAAACACAAAAAAATTAAAAAAATAATAATATGTAAACAAAGATATATATTAAAGCATAAAATATTTAAAAAACATGGAACACACACACACACACACACACACACACACACACACACACACACATATATATATATAACACATAAAACATGTAAAAAAAAAACCAAAATTAACTTATAAACTTTTTTTTTAAATACACACACACAAACAAAATTATAAATTAAAAAATAAAATAAAAACAAAATAAAAATAAATAAAATTAAAAAATAAAAAAAAAAATTCCAAAAAGCATAATTTAAGATTTTATTTTTAATCATAAAAAAAGAAAATAAATAATACTTGATTATATAATTAAAAATTAAAATTAAAATTAAAAAATAAAAAACACAAATAAATAATATAATATAATATAATATAATTAAAATAAAAACATTAAATCTATATATATATGTGAAAAAATTAAATGAATTTAAAAAAAAAACACATTAAAAACAATTGAAAAAAAATAAATAAAAGAAATTTAAAATAGAAACATTAAAAAAAATATTAAATTAAAAAAAATTGAGGCCCCTCGGGCCCTTGGCAAGTCTTGACTGATTCCACTAATCATTCAAGTCCCACTTAAGGCCCATTCGTCTACAGGCCTGGGTGTGGAGGGAGTTGCATGCAACCCCACCCATGCCCAGGCCTAATGGCCAGGTTCGTCATCTATGGAATCAGACAGGGCCCACCCATGGCTCATGGGGCCACAAGCCTAGGTGTGGGCAAGTTGCACACACTCCCCCGACGGCCAGACCCAATGGGCCCGATTTTTGTTTTTTAATAATATAATTTTTTTAAGTCTTTTTTTTTCAATGGTTTTTAATGTGGTTTTTTTAATGTTTTTTTATTTTAATGTTTATATATATATATATATATATATATATATAATGTTTTTTAAATTGTATGTTTTTATATATATATTTTTTTTAATTTAAAAGTTTACTTGAATCATATTTTTTGGAAAAAAAAAAAACTTCAAATACCATCATCGTTAGATACGAAATTCATAAAATTTGTTATTTAAAAAAAAATTACTCAAATTTTTCATAAAAATATTTTATTTAACTTGTCATTTTTAGTGAAAAGGTCGTGAAATACCTATTTTTTTAATTATATCTATATGTGAAATGTGTATTTTTTTTCGAGTGTTTAAATTTTTTATTTTGTTGTGACAATTATTTTATGTGTATTGAAGTATTAATTAACGATATATAAATATATATAAAAAATAATAACCTAAAAATGTTAATGTTATTATTTTTTTTAAAATTTGGAAAAAAAAATGAAAAGAAAACTCTTGAAAACATTTTAAGACGAAAAACAAGAAAAAGAATAAGGCAACTTGAAAAATGGTTAAATAATCAACATTTAAAAAACAATTGTGCATAATTAGGACATTAGAAAATTTGAAGTGTCAAAATATGCCTTAAAAAAATCTTGATGTAATCTACATGAAATTCACCAACATTAAAAAAATTATCCACACTTAATATATTAGAAAATTTAAAGTTTAAAAAATAATCCCTCTAAAAAAAGGGGTTGATACTACATTAACACTTTTCAAAATCAGCAAGACAATCACTAACATTTAAAAAAAATGTTCATACTTGATACGTAAGAAAAATTAAAGTGTAAAAAATATGCTCCAAGAAAAAAATGTGTCTTCTGAATCAACATTTTTCAAAATAAGATTTTTTCTTTCTACCTAAAAAAAATTAGAACTCGAAGTAGTTATCATTTGATAGTTTACTTTGTTTTAAACCAATATGTTAAAACTTAAATTTTCAATTATAAATTACATAATTGGAAATACTTAGTTTTAAGTGTACAAATGTTTCCACGAGAAAAAAAATGCGTAAAAACATTTGTGAACCTTACCAACTATATAAATGCCAAAAAACATGAATAAAAAACAATATAGTTAGTGGAATAAAGAAAAAAAAACATACACCAATAGTATAAATGATGAATTAACACAATTACATGTCACTTTTTGTTAGCATCGCCCTCAATATCTTCCTTGGTTGGCATGATAACATTGTTGTTCTTAAATTATGTTCTGATCTAGGGTCGTGTATTTATACGAACCACCAATCCCTATCCAACACATCTGGCTTAAAAAAAAACACCTAGTTGCAGGGTTTGGGGAAAACTTAAGTCTCCTTAGCTTCATGCTACATATTTCTAGAGTTTATATATATATATATATATATATATATATATATATATATATATATATATATATATATATATATATATATATATATATATATATATATATATATATATATATATTCCCACTGTCATGATATTTATTTACATTATTCTGATCAAATATGTCCCACCACTTTCACCTAAAAATAACACATCAGAACGAAGAGAAGTACACTTAAATGATCTCTTGTACCTTTCTAAAATAACATAACGTCCCTTGTATTGGGTTTTTATTGTGGTGGCTAGCACAACTAGATTAGTTGAACTTGAATTCCACTCCACAGTCTTGTTTCATTCATCTATCATTGGCATCCTCTATGTAAAAATGATGTCCATATGCCCACATAGATGGGAACAAATGTACCTATAAAAAGGTGGGAAAATAACATTAATGTGTCTAATAACCTAGATATAATTGAAATATAAAATATAGATGTTACAATTCAAAGGTGATTTATGAAGTTAAAAATGTACATAGAGAGATTATTACCGAGTTGTTGCACCCAATCTCTATGTTTAGCACAACCTCTTCAAAATGTGGTTAATGATCAAAAGCGTCATATTTCTCTTTGGATTGATCAACATACCAACTATTGGGGTATTTCATTGGCATATTTTCTTTTAAATGACGAGGATAAGGCACACTTTTACCATTAAACCGTTTGAATTCTTTCCTATCACTGTCTCATTTCATCCTCTTTTTTTCGTACAATGCAACCCATGGTCATGTTACTTCCAAATTGTAAAGAATGAATTTGTTGATGGCTTCAATTTTTGAATTCACTGATGAAATTAAATGAACATATATTTTACGTATGAGATCAAATATGCATTATGAAGTTCAATGTGAATATTTACTATGTAGAAATTTGAAAAATGATAAGTCACTCTTTATTAGGCACATTTTTCCATTCATTTGGAGAAGAATCCCTTCCCTTTTGTCTTCATCCCTTTCATCGTCAAATCATTGTACCTGGTGTGTTGTTGATCTGCTGGATATACTCACTGGCTTAATAGAAAGACTCATATGATATGTACCCTTGTGCCTATACCTTTCAATTTTTTCCCTCTATCAAGGTAAACCTTTCAATTCCTTCATGTACCTCTGTAAGAAGAACATCCAACAGCAAGAAACAACCCCAACGAATTCAACCTCATCTACTAAGTGAATTAGAAGATGAAACTACTAATCCATGAAACTCATTGGTGGTTCCTTCTCAAACATACAAACAATCTCAGGTATCTCTTGAAACCACCATGGAATGCTAGTCACATGAATCGCCTTTGATGTGATTCAATGTACAAATGCATATAATTTAGATATGGCACATCATAGGTCTTGTGGTAAGTCATGGTTCACACACCCACACAGGAGTAAAGGGTAATGATATTGCAAATTAAACACATACAAAAATTAATTTTATTTATCTCATTGTATAAAAATAATAACAAGTAATAAAATCATGTTTTGGACATACGTACTCTTTGAGGGTTAAAATGGTCATGTTATTTCTACCCTGACAAACGGTCTTCCATAGTGAAGTAGCGTCGTAGTGAAGACCAATATAAAGAAGGCACCCTCACACCTATTATAACTTGATTTTCCAAATAAAGATCATGTTTCTTTAAAATCCATGGGACGTCACCTTCTTTGATAGACCAAGAGAGACCCATTATGGGAATTTTGAGGTCTAAAATGGGCCTTCTAAGGAAATTATAAAATAATAGTGGAAAAAATAAAATAAGATTAGATTACCTCATCACATTTTAGAGGGAAAAATGAAAAAAACTATTTTTTCAACTCATATTTTCAACTCATCTCCCTATGGGTTTACTCAAATTTCGAGCAGCAACATTCATTGGATGAAAAATTTGATTCCTCATCCAAGGAGTACCCAACTTGCATATTTTTAATGGACCCTGCTACAAAAAAAATTAGGAATACATGAAAAACGTGATTGCAATCACGTTTTTCATGTATTTCTCATTTTTTGTGTAGCAGGGTCCATCGAAAGTATGCAACATGGGTACTATTTGGATGAAGAATTAAATTTTTCATCCAATGAGTACTACCGCTCAAAATTTGAGTAAAACCTTAGGGAGATAAGTTTAAAAGACGAATTGAAAAAGTATTTTTATTATTTTATTATTTTTTATTATTTTTATTTTTTTACTCCAAAAATGGTGAATCATCCCCCATGGTAGACATCATCATCTTGAATCCTGTTGGTCCTTATAAAGCTTATTTTGGTTTACATTTTTCTTAGGAGGCCCATTTTAGACCTCAAAATTCCCCCAATGAACCTTTCCTCTAATTTCTTATCTTGGCCAAGGTTCCTTTTTAGTTTTGAAGAAACAATATCTCTCTTAACAACCACTATGTCATTTTCTTTCAATGATATGTGCCTCCATAAATAAGATGAAACATTTTTAAATATATGCATGGTATCTAGTAGGTGGCCAATCTTAATATTCTCCCAATATGGGAACTCATAAAACACATATTTCCTTTTCATCCCAATGAGAAATTTCTCAACATAGGTGTCGAATAATTCTAGATCATCAATCATAGGACCCCCATTTGAATCAAAAATTTTAATAATATCCTTATCCTTCTCTCTCTCGGATTCTCGAATCCATTTATATGGTTTCATTATTGCATGCATTTGGGTTATCTATAGTTTACCATTGAAAGCGTATATTTCTCTTTTGGAGGGGTACTCTTCTAGAAGGAATACCCTACATAAGTCATACACTAGCTTCGTAGGTGGTTGGACCACCTAGCCTTCAGAGAAGATCCATGAACTTTAAATCAATGATACCCTTTTGTTACAAGACTTGCAAAATTATTGTATACAAGGCACATTAGTCACCATGAAGATCAAAACAACTACAGTGAATTAAATTAATATGAAAAACAATATTATTACGTATATAAACAAATCAATAAACATGTAATTTACTAGAGTGAACTCCTATGCCTGGGTAATCATGTATTGTGTAAGCACATATGCCATACAATGTAAAACTCCTATCTGTTATGATGGGTTTTGATACATCGTATACATGTATCCCTTCCCATAATTCCTTTAATTAATCTACCAATGTTTATAAGTAGATGTCCATATTATTCACTTGTCTTCTACTACGTATTATGAGAGCCAACATAAGATGTTCATTCTTCACGGACAACCATGGGGGGGGGGGGGGTTACTTTTATTGATCACTACTACAAGCCAAATATAATAGTTGGTGTTTTGGAGGGAATATGAGTTGATGTCATCCATGGCTATGATGAGTCGTAGACTTCGTACTTCATCCTTGAATTTTTTATGCCATGTATCCTCCATATGCTTCATGGAAATTGAATATGTTGGGATTCAAATAACTCCCAACTCACTTCTATGTGAAGCATGTCATCCTTGCAACATAACTAATGATTTGCAATGAAAGAGCATTTGAATCTTTTGGATTATAGGCATGTCCCTCAATATCTTATGAGGAGGACCAAGTGATTTCCCTCTTTTTTATGGTACCTATCATGCCCACATTTCAGACACATCTCTTTTTATGCATATTCTCCTGTACATAGAATACAATCATTCAAACATTCATGATATGATTTGTACTCAACAACCAACATTTTCAACAATTTCTTTATCTCTTTGCAGCTACCAGGAAAGACATTATCACTCAAAAGAAACTTATTTTGAATAACTTGCAGTTGGTGGGAAATATAATTGTGCAATGTCAATATTTAACATTGATAAAATGGACCATTTTGAATGTTGATTGTGTGAAAAGATTTCTCAAAATACAAGGGACTTGATAAATCATGGTCAATTACCTCAATAATGTCTAGAAACATGCATTTTACATGCCAAACTTTTCTTTCAAGTTTTACATTAACGTCGTTGTCCCCATCTTGATAGAATTTTATTGGCCACTAGGTCCAAAGAGAGGGGTGGTGGAAGCAAATTTTGAGATTTAGAATAAGGTATCAATGATATGAGGATCATCCCCATGGCTCATTTTTCTATAATGCATCTAAAAAAATTGTCTCCATGGCATTTGTATCATGTAAGTAATCATACCTACCAACCTCTATTTGATTGCCTCCATTTCCAAATTGCTACACTACTATTTTGTAGTCATTCATAATTAACGGTGAATCTGGACGTATTAGGAATTGAATAGGTGGTTGATTAAACCATTCTTGGTATGATTATTATTCGTGTTTTTCTCTTAATGCAACCTTCTCTCGATTTGACATTGTAGTGGGGTGCTTCGGAAGATGGTCGGTGGGTCTCTCATCATCACTAGCGTCCTAATTTTTAAAAATATTGAGAATTAGTACTATTATCACTCTAGTAATTCTAAAGTTGTGAGATTTTGGTTTAAAGTCTAAGAACACTAGAGGTAACCACAAACCAAATTTTAAACTCTAATATCTGGACCTTCTTAGGGTTCAGAGAGGGCTCTCTCTGTAAAATTTAACTTTTTTTTAATTATAAAATATTAGGTTAGTTATGATTGTGAAATTTGGTTCTGGTTTGATTGATTTGGTGGGAAAAATCACCTAATGAGATGGATAGTAGAAAATTTGTTTGTCCATTGGGCTAAGGAGTCAAAAATCAAGCAATCAGAGCTAGGATCAAGGTCAAAAAGTCAAATGTTTTTAGGACAAGATATATAACCCATGAATATCTTGGAAGGTTGTTTGGTGAAGTGATATGATCGGGATAAAGAGAAATGAAGGGTTCTTTAATCTAGAAAAGAGAAGTAGTAGGAAAAGGTCAAACGAAAGAGGGAGCAATTAAGGGTTCCCTACTCTGGAAATCAACATAAAACATAGAAATGATAAATAGTGAAAACAGGGTGCTTTTAACAAATCCTGAAGTAATACTCCTATTTATTTATTCAAATTTGGAAAACATTTATGGATGCATCTAACAAATAAAGATAACAATGACAAGAAGGAAATACTTCACTTCAATAGCTCATCACATGAATCCTGAAATATGATGCTAATTGGTCTGATCTAGTCTACTACTCGAGATTTGAAACACAAAAGCCTTCAAGTCCAATAAAAAATGACTATAAAAATCTTCAGTAATTTATTCCACAATAATAATTCTAAAGGTGAAGTATTTATACATAATTGTTTACAAAATATCCTAGAATTCTTCTAGGAATTATCTAAGGAAAATAGAAATATCTTTACAAAAAACTAGAGACAGTTGCTTAACAAATCAGCAAGTTGTCCTATCTATCCAAATAAAATAGAAACTGATTGTGGATTAGGTGCAGTTGCCTACCTTGGTGTCCTCTTTGTTGGCTTAGATATTTTGAAGTTTGTTTTTAAATCTGATCTACTTTATCTTTTACATCTTTCACTCTGATTTTCTTTAATCTTTGATACTCTTTAAACTCTAATACTCTTTTACTACTGTAAAAACTGTTTACTGCTCTAATAAAAATATGTTTTGACTGAAAGTTAACAAACTATTTTTTCTGCCTTTACGTTTCTGTCTTTTACCTTTCACAGTAAATCTGTAAGTGACTGC
Source organism: Pinus albicaulis (assembly GCA_034641835.2). Lineage (NCBI taxonomy): Eukaryota > Viridiplantae > Streptophyta > Pinopsida > Pinales > Pinaceae > Pinus > Pinus albicaulis. The sequence continues at coordinate 159,509,458 of CM076583.1, read as the reverse complement.
CAAGCTTCCTCGTTTGGAATTTGGATCTTCTTTAATTATCTGAAATTTTCATCTTCTTCTGTATACCTGGAAAAAGTTGGTTTAATGAAAAACAAGTGTCTTATCTCATGCTGCAAGTAAAATAAATCCTCAAAAATTTTGAGTAAGACTTTTCCTTTTGGAGTACCTTGTCCACTTGACTTTTCAACTTACTCCTTTGAAAATTCTCTGATCTTTTCATTATAATCCTCCTGAGGCATTAATTTTTCATTGATGACCAAAATATTAGGCAAAATTCTTTGCCTCAAATTCTCAAATTTGACCATAAACCTAGTTATGGTGATGTTCATATTCTCACACTTCTCCTCAAGTTGTTTCATCAAGTTCTTATTGGTAAGGACTTTCCTTATTTCAAGGATAGTTTAAGTCCTGTCAGTAATCTCAAATTATTCTAGCTCTTGCTTGTTTTTGTTGTTAAGAAACTTGATCAATTCTATTGCTTTCTCTGGTTTGTTATCAAGCTCATCTTTAGTCTTTTGAATTTATTCTAATTCTACTTTGAGTAAATCTCTCTGTTCAAAAATCACTTGAATTGAGGGCCACACATCATTGATGGCTTCAATGATCTTTTTCCATAAATGATTTTTCACATATGAATTTTGTTCCTTTAAGTTTAATTCCTTCTGTAACTTCTTCAATTCTTAATTTAGTCTAATAGCATTTTTCTCATGTGTTTTGGAATTTATTTGAGCTAACTTGTTTGTATTTTCAAGGTTATCAACCATCTTTTTCAATCTGTTAATTTCACTTGTCTGAAGTGACATTCCTTCCATAGCTTTCACTAGTTTGTTGGCCTCATCTGTAGGGTGAGCTGCTATAGTGGATGAATCTATAGCTGATGTTGTAGATGATGTCACTAGCACTACAGTAGCCAGTGGTTCTTTGGGTGCCAAATCTTCTGCTAGAGTTGATGGCATAGCTATAGTGACCATAGGAATAACTGAAGTAATTTCTGGTGTTTTTGGTGTTTCTTATTCATGGAAAAGATTATCCATTTGAATCTCCATCTCCTTGATCTGTGCTGTCAGCTGAAAATCAAATTCATCATGTCATCCTTCTCATTCAGTCCCTGTATTATTTCCTTAGCTTGAGGATGTTCACATGATGGAAATTTAAGTTGTTTCCTCAATGCTACAATGTCCTCATTTTTCGTCTTCATTAACTTCTCTGTTGCTTTGACATTTGCGAGATCATATCCAACCTACAAGACCAATTCTTCTAAAGATTTAATTCTTAGATATTTAGAATATAAGGATGCTTTGTCTAGTTTCATTTGATTTTTCATGTTTGTGATAGTGTTCTGAAGTTTCTGAACACTCATATATTTAGTTGTAACAGTAGAATACAAAATATCTGAACTCTGTCTATGAAATTCTATCTGATCAAGAGCATGAATTTTTTCTGTTTGGACTTCTAAATCAATATTCTTGTAATCTACCTCTGTCTTTAGAGTTTTCACTATAGGCTGCAATACTGACATGATTATATTTTTATTTGAGTAATCAAAGGTAGATAAAAGTATATTTTGAACACTTGGTGTTTGTTTCAGATATTGAGAGTAAATATCATTTTTGATCTCTTCATTATTTAACTTGATTTGTTTGTACTTTTCCTTGATATCTAGATCCTTTTCTTTAGTTGTTTGTGAAGATGCTTCTTCCATGTTCTGTTGTTTTTCTATCAATTGTGTATTTCCATTATCAACCTATTCTTCATTTAAATTTTCTGTAACTTGCTCATTTCTGATAACAGTGGCAACATCTGTGTTGGTATCTGGGAGATATGTATCTTCAACATCAATAGTTACCTTCTCTTTACCCACTAGAAATGTTTTGGGCCTTTTTATTATATATTATCTTGAATCTAGTTTTATTAGTGCTTTTAGCAACACAAGTTTCTTCTTCTCTTACCCTCTTGGTGGCTTTTTCTGTTTGATCTGCAGTTTGAAAAGTGTGACTAGTATCACTTTTCTTCACTGCATCTACTAAAGTATTTTCTGTCCACTCAATTTGATTGGCATATTTCTCTATCTCTAGTTTTGTCTCATGAATTTAGGGTGTCAGTTTACACTTAACCCTCATTTTACTCAATATCCCTTGTGGATCATAATTCCAATAAAATCTCTCTTCAAACCTGTACTCTAATAATTGCTTAGCTACTTCTGTCTCTACATCTCTATGATTACAAATGAATGGTCCCACTTGATTCTTTAATTTAAATTGTGATTTCTTCTTTGCTACTAGGAAATTGATAGAATCAGAGATTAATATTTGCCTGATATACTCTAAGGAAAAAGTCCTCATTGGTACATATTTGGGTATTTGTATGGCAACAAATTGGATCCAAAAACTCTAATCTCAGCCTATTTTTCATACAAATGCCAATCTCTAGTCTTGGTTTTCTCTGATAACTGTAAAATCTTCTTCATATCATCATTTATCCTTGGTTGTTCAGTATTTTTCAATATTTTTATCAATGGATGGATGAAGAAGTCTGAAAACTCTGTATAGGTGAACTCTGTGGACTCTTTCCTGATCAAAGAGGTCTAGAAAATAACTGAAAGAGGATTCCCTTATATGTCAAGATTTTGAAGTGTTAATGGAAAATTATGTGCTTGAAAATACAAGAACATATGGAAAAGGAATGATGTGTATTTAAACACTCCTTCAATTGGCACTTTAAGTAATTGGTCATGAATATTGTCAGCAATATACCCAACATAATCAAAGATAACAGATGGAGTTTGTCCTGGTGTGAAATTGGATAGGAAACCTAAAATGGATTCATCTGTATGTTCATCAATGAAGTGCCCTAGGATGAAGGAGAGCATGGAGATGACATGTCTAGAACCCTCTAGAAATCTTGAAGTGGAATATGGAGGATTGATTTGAGGAATTACTATATGTAAGGGCATGCATATTTGGAATATTTGGAATCTTTTCGAAAATTCAAGGCCAATATACAGCTTGGTAAGTACTTCAATGGACAGAGGAAATGCTTGAGGATCAGGTTTAAGCTGTAACATTTGATTGATGGATTCAACACTAATGGTAAAAAGTACTTCTTTATTGGCATTGACTATTGCTCTTTTCTCAGGTATATAATGATGATGGCATAACCTAATGACCTCTGAGCATGAATGGGTAGCTAGAACAACATATTTGGGCAAGTGTGATTCCCAAATTTGAACTTCTTCAACATTATCAAAATATTTTTCATAGATCCAGCTGTGAAGTTCCAATAAATTGAATTCGACAATAGGGTCTGCTATCATATAGTCAATATCTGCTAATGGGGTGTGCTCAATGTCTACAACTAGAGGTTGCAGAGGATTTATAATGATAGTATTTTTGGAAGATGCAGCTAGATTAGGTTTAGGCATTTTGAGGCCTTTTGGACTACATTACTCTGCTTTTAAGCTTTTCTAGCTACTTCTGCAAGATTAAATAATTTTCAGAAGTATTTTTTACTCTGAAAAAGGTTTCTTGGATTAAAACAGGTAGAATATGGTATTTTCTTGGATTTTTTCTTTTCAATTTTGGACTCTCAACTTGGTTTACAGACCTTCACTGGTTATAAAACAAGAAACAAGGGTTTCTTGAGTTTTTTAAATGGATAACAGGGCCAAGAATATTTTGAAATTAGGCACAGATGTTTTAGCTACCTTCAGAGGACTTCTGAGCTGAATTTGGAGTTTTAAATAGTTTAGAAAAACTATACAAACTCAATTTTTTCATTCAAAATAGTGCGTAGAAAAAATAGGGGTTTTTTTAGAAATTTTGGTAGGGTTTGGCATGTTTTTTGGATCTTTTAATAGGCTTGTTTTGATGAGTTTAACTCTTACTAAAATTTTTCGTTAAAGGTCTTTCAAAACTGATAACAAGCTCGAATTTTGGAGAAATACCTATTATATGCAGGTATAGGGCTTTGAGGATGTCTCTGAAGTTTTTTGAATAGATTCTATGGTGTCTTTTTTGATCTGTGGAGAAATTCAAAGCTCCTCGATAATATTCAATAGGTACAGGTGGAAATTTATAGGTTCTGGGAAACAAAACAATGGAAAATGCATGTTTTCAGAGTTGGAATAGCACATACAGTGGATACACATAGAAAGAAGGGGTAAATAGTGCATTTTCAAGGTTTATTGGGAAAATTAGGTTTAATTTCACATGCAATCAATGGCAGTCAAATCAGGCGGAATGGTGGTTTTTCGAGTTCCATAGGCGAAAAAAAACTGGTGGTTATTGCTTGCCACTGAAGTGGTAGGTGGTTTCAGACAGGTCGAATGCGATCTAATGAAAAGATGCCACGTCAAGGAGAGAGAAAACCATAAAATTACCCATTTCGCGTGGAAATGAAAAGGTTTAATCTAGGAAACTTTATTTATGATTTGATTTATTAGCCGTTGGATCATGAGATTTGGTTGCGAATGGCCAAGATCTACTTTGAAAGTTGCATCGGGATTGGAGTGGGGCCAGGGTTTTATATTCACGGGATGGTTTGTTTAACTTTATAAATAAATCATTTATTAAAGTCAAAATTTGGGTTATGATGTGCAAAAGGGTTATAATGTTATATGAATTAATTAAAACATTTATCCAATGTTCTAACTAATGAATGAGAGCAGGTTTTATTATATATTTTTTAAAAATTTGACAATTGTTTAATAACCATAGGGGGGCAAGGATTATATTTTATTGATAAGTTTTAAACCAATGGGAATAATGGCGGGGATTATTTCATCACGTGGGGTATAATAACATTGGTTTAAACATTAAATAGAGGGTTTTGAGGGTTATTTTAAATTAAAAGGGTTTTGTATTATACGGGAGGATATAGAATAGGGAGTTAATAAAATAAGTTAGAAATTAATATGAAAAAGGGGTAACGTATGTAATGAATGAAAAATACATGTTTTTTTCACTAATTAGAGTGTAAATAAAGCATAGTTGTCCCTTTTGTATTTTTCGCACTTTAACTTAGGATAAAATGCATTTTATGGGTTTTTGAGTGATTTTGAAATGAAATGAAATTAGTTATCTAGGGTTTTTACTTTTTCCAAGTAAAAATGGGTTTTTATTTAGGAAAAAGGGATCATGATTATGTATGAAGGGTAAATGTTCATGAATATGGGTTTTGTGTAGGAATTCAATATTTTTAACTAGTCAGTTATCGAGCCTTGGGTCCAGTCCCAAAAGAAGTCAGAGAAATTCTCTAAGCCTTTTTAACTGAAGGTTTAGAATAATGAACCATTGTGGGGGAGGGGAAATTAGTAATTTTTTCCCGATGATGCTTTATTACATGCTAGCACAACTGCTTTCTACCTACCCATCATTATTTCTAACATTTTTACGTCATTTTTATGGGTGCATTTAGGCTTGCAACCCTGAATCAATTTTATTTTAAATCATAAAAACTATCTAAGTCTAACCTTATTTCATCCAAGGGCTCACATTAAACTATTGAGCTCCTCATTTATTCTCTATCTTATCTACTGATTTGTCAAGTTTATGTTGTTTGACATATCTTTATTCTCTATCTAAAACATGAAATTCAAAGCATGAAAACTTAAGATTGAACTGTTTTACTGATCATGGATTATGTAATTTATTGAAAATATACTCATAATCATTATTCTTGCAGTAAAAAATAAATATTAGTGGCATTTTGACTTTCTCACTTTCAGGTTTTATTCTTTTCTTTTTTCTTTTGGGGTCTATATTTTTCTAAGTCCTTTGATCTTTATTTTAGGACTTTTTACCCTCTTTTTATCATTTTTATTATTTTTTATTTTCAAAATATGGGAAAAAATCTGGCAGAAAGAAAAGTATGTACATATTTACAAGACTTATCAAAGTCAATTCAAAACTTATGAACCCTATTATTATAGGACCCTAACAAGTACATAAATGACATTATTCATCACAATGCAATTGGTTTATTGAAGTTACAATATATCAAAAAATTATAACCATCACTGATCTAGGATTGCAGCTAGAAGATGCCATGTTCCAATTGGCAGGGTGAAGTGGTTTTCCATTTTCATCTACCAAATGCTTCTAGTATGTTGCTCTTGATAAGAGCTTCCGATGTTTTTGAAATGGTGGAATATTTTTTGCATCTCAACTCAATTCTTAATCAGGATCCTACAAATTTGGATATATTTTTATTCAAATTAACATGGATTAAAAAAATTAAACTAATTAGAAAATATAAATATAAATAAAATATGAACTTACTGGAGATGGAAAGGGATAACTCCACAAAGTACTTTGAGAAATATCGAATGAGCTGGAATTTAAAGAATTGACCATTTGCTATTATGAGATTTTCTCACTGCATTTGAGAAAAATCAACAATATTTTTTTGTATACATACCTAAAACTAATTTATAGAACCATATAACCACAATCTAAATTTCAATATATAGTTTTCAAACCACTTTTCAAGAATAAGGTGACTTTAAGTGGAAAGTGTATATTATGAACTACTGTAAATCATGTGGATGCATCCTAAAGGATAATTTGAGATGAATATGTCATTTTATGTGAAAATAAAAATTCAAATAGATTTTAAATCATATTGGTGCTCTTGAGAAACTAACCATATCGATGTGCTTAGATAATAACAACATCGATGCGTTAAAATAATAAAAATAGAATTTTATCATATCGGTGCTCTTGTAAAACCAACCACACTAATGCATTTAAATAATAACTGCACATGTTTATGGTAATTTGAAAAAAAAGGAATTTTATAATATTGGTGCTCTTCTAAAACTAACCACACAAATGTGTTTGAATAATAATTACATCGAAGCATTAAAATAATAACCAAACCTATTTCCGGGATTTAAAAAATAAAAATAGAATTCCATCATATCAGTGCTCTTCTAAAACTAATCGCATTGTTGTGTTTAAGTAAAATTGCATGTCAATGTGTTAAAATAATAATCGCGGTCGTTTCCAGGATTTCGAAGAAAAAAAAATCTATCATATCAACGCGCTAAAAAAATAGTGCATTAATAAGTTAACATAATAAGTGTGCATTAATTATAAACACACTATTTTGTTTTACTATGAACACATTAATGTTCAAAAAAAGTGAAAAAAAAAACATGAGTTTGTTTTTTTCAAATTGAAAAGTAAGCAGAAATTGGTTTTTTGAAATCTAATTTCATATTTTTTAAATAGTAAGAAGTTATTCCCTATTTCGTTATTTTTCCTAGAATTTCAAGCGAGATGTTTGCAAGAGAAAAATATTGGGATCATTTTGGAGAAGAAAAATACTTTGGAAAAACAAAACGATTCAGAAGATCAGAATTTGAAAGATATGGTGATTCACTCAAAACCCTACATAGTAAAAAATTTAAATTTTACTATTTATTTTACTAATACTGTTATATTTAATTAAAAGAGATATTTTCAAGAGAGACATGTTGGAGCACTGTGGAGAAGAATAATATTTTGGAACAACAAAACTATTCATAAGATCATAGTTTGAAAAGTATGGTCATTCACTCAAAACCCTGCATTGTAAAACTTTTAATTTTTACATTTTATTTTACTAATTAACAAAAAAATTAAAAACCATGCATAGTAAAAAAATTACTATTGATTTTACTAATAAAAATTTTTAAAATATTTTTTCCTATTTAGATTTAATTAAAATAAAATTAAAATTAAAAAAACAAAAAAAATCCAATACTTACCTTAAACCCTTGCTTCTCCACCACTTCACATATAGGGATTTTCATTCCATCTATCACTCCAAAATTAGGGCTTTTAATTTTAGGCATTTTAGATTTAATGGATTTGTGTTACTATATATAAGGAATTTGACTTGTTCTTGTCATTGCGTTATGCTTAATATAACACACAAGTGAGCCTATGACATGTTAGCACTTCACAATATTCCCAAGGCTAAAAAAGGAATCCCAACAGAGGTAACCACTGACCAAGCTTTTGACATGATAGCTAGCCCTATCAAGTCAGATACGGCTCTCTCCAAAAAGGTCATAACCAGGAGGGTTGGAGAAATTAATTTTTTTAGGCTAGATAATAAGTGCAGGGGGTTGTTTTAAATTGATTTTATTTGGGTATCACTGGATGAAGAAATTAGGTCAAGGGAGCTAGGTTAGGGAAAATGAGATAGGGTTGCAGGGATTAATGGGGCAAGGTAGGCACAAGGATTATCACTTGAAAAGTATTATGATGGAATGGTGTTGAGATTGAAAATAAGCTAGCAAGAGCATGGGAGATGTATTCTTCTTAGACAGAGGAAAATGGACAAACTATGATCAATTCCCCAAAACAAAGCATGAACAAGCATGTATTATGAATATAAAACTTGAAAGAGATCATAACATAGAAATGAATTGAACATGAATAAAATACATTCTAACATATGATACTAAAGAAAATACAATGATAGATATCAATACCACAAGTATCCCATAAAATAGATGCAACTCCTCTTTATTAGCTGGCCAAACTTAGTACAATAGTTCCTTGATTACAAAGCTAACATTGAAACTAATTCCAACACTTGATAAGAGTGAATAAAGGGAAGATATAGACATCAAAAAAACCTTCACTCATCCTCAGGGGTCGAATCCATGAGGTGAGGAAGGAATCGACAAAAATCTAAACTGATAGCTGAAGTGTAGGATGGTCCAAGTGACTCACTCCTCATTACATTCAAATTTATTCATATTTGACTAAAGGATAAGTTTACCCAATGAATCTACTCCTAATTAACTTATATTTTACACAATTACATTTACCATGATGAATTACATTGATATTAAAATAATTTTTTGAGGTAAAACCAAAAATTACAGTGAAAAACCAAAAAAATGAGTAAACTGGCATAAGCGCCATTTTCTTGTCATAAGCGCCCTTGTTGTGTCATAAGCGCTCTCAATTTTCAAGGCCACTTTTGGAGGCCTTCCCAGTGTCCAAATTGGGACTAGGATAGCTTGTTGGAAATATTATCCTATCCTCTTTTTGAATATGCCTCTAGTTCTGAAAATGGTGCTGATTAGACTCCTTAAAAATGCAATCTCCCAAGATTGGTATAAGCGCAGTGCCTAAGCAAAAATAGGGGTAGAAACATGTTTTTTTGGTGTTTTTTTCCTTTTTCATCACCTAAAACTACAAATCAAGCTTGGAAAACTAGTTTTTATAGATTTATATGTCATTACAAATCTCATGGTGGCTTTATTTCTCTCAAAAAGTTCCCCAAACATAATCACAGTGCCAAGCGAGTTGCGCTTATGACCATTTTTTTGATATTTGCATTTGCAGAAAAACACAGTCATGTACACCTTTGACAAAAATGTTGCAACTTGCCTCAAAATTTATTTAAAGGGTGTTGATGAGGTGGCTCGGCTTGGAGTGAAGCATCAGCAAGTATTTCCAACCTGTCCTTCTCCTTTTGATGAGTGAGAGCTTTAATTTTGGAATTGGCTCTTTTGAGCTTGGCCAATGCAATTTTCTCCTTACGTGCCTGATGTTTGACTTTCCTCCTCAACAAGTCATTATCCTTTCAAACTCATGCTCAGTCTCATGGAGTTTTTCATCAAATTTCACCTCTGGCTAGATTTTTGTCTCAATCAACTTTCCTTTACCTTTTTCCACCTGTTTTTTTATGTAGAAGACATGGCCCCTCCCACTATGTGTGGAGCAAACACATGCATGTGGCCTCTTTGGTAGGTTTTTTAAAATGGCTCAACCTCAACCATACTAGCCCTCTCTACCTCAAATATCTCATTTCTGATAGGGGATTCAGTCTCAGTGTGGGATGAATATAATGGTGGTGAAGTGGATGAAGGGGACTGATATGATGATGGTGAATGTACAGTAGGCTGAGATGGAGGGATGGAAGTAGATGGCTGAGATGATGAAGCCAGATTTTGAGCATTTTGACTAGGAGGATCTCTGAATATATCATGGGCTATGAAGGTATCCATGCAATATTGAGCTCATTGAGATGGTAAAGGACAATGATCTTGATAAGGGAATGATGGAAAATACTTTTCATTTGGTTTTCATACTCCCTTTTTTGAGCAATAAAAGCCATATTTTTAACACTCTAGAAAAGGTAGTAAGGTATATTGAGCATCCTTACCCTAGTGAAATGCATTAGGAGCTAGATGTGATAGGTATACAGCCTTGAGAATCTAGCTTCACATGTAAATTACTTCATGATTATCTTCATCATGGGTGAAAATTTTTCTAGGAGGTAGGAAAAAGGAAACATCATGTTTTTCTCATTCTTGTATCTAGGTTTTAAAAATGACTCAAAGTGCTGATTTTCCAAATCACTCTTTTTGAACCACCTTTCCCCAACATTTTGGATCCCTGAGGTAGTTGAAATGATGGAATTTGAGACATTAAAGGTGACACCAACTAGGGTAACCTGGTTGTTATGGAGTTTAGATATGAAGAGCGTATTTAACATGGAATGATGTTGAACCCTATGAATTTGTTCACAGAAATCATAATAGCCAACATGTTTGAAGCATGTCACTATCATTGGAGAAGCCAAAATTTCCCTAGTGTCGATAGGTTCATGTCTGATTATCCTTCCCCCTTTATGTGGCCTCCTACCCTTTGTTTTCTCTTCCTCACTATGTGATATGTTATGTTCTCCTTCTGCTGCCATGGTGTGTTTGTGTTCAAACCTTAGGGAAGTAGGTGATAGTGTGGAAGGTGAATTTGGGGATAGGATATGGGGAAAGGGAATTTTATGGGAAATAGTGTTTATGGATATGAGGAATGGGGAAGGGAAAAGGAGTGAAAGAGTGATGGGAATTTGGGTTTAGGAGCCTAGGTAGAAATAGCACCTAGGGCTTAAGGTTTTGGGAATTAGTATTAGGGATAGGGATTATGATAACAGGTATTTGGGAATTATTTTTAAGAATGTATGGATCGTATTGAGTGTAAGGGAAATGGGATTTTTGGAATTATGAATGCAAGGTAGAAAAACTAGGGTTTCACATTCAAGAAGACACCAAATTTTCTTTTAACTAACTCACATATTCAAAATGACTTTGATGAAGAGGAGAATGATGTAAAAGTCACTCACTTGCTCGATTGGAAGTGTGAAGAATGATTGCTGAATTCTGGGGGTGATTTTTTGCAACTTTAATGAGTTTCTGATCCTTTCTGGTCATACGCGCAGCGTTAAGAGGAAAAGCGCAGTGCCAAGAGCATGCGCGCAGCACTAAGAGGATAAGCATAGTGCTAAGAGGATAAGCACCCTTCTGCTCTGTTTTTCTCAATTTTCCTTAGAAAATCACAAATTTCACTCTCCTTAGATGTTTTCTTGATGAAATAAGAGGGAAATTAATTTGAATTTGATTTCTAGGAGTCTTAATACTTAAGTGATTTTAGATTTAGATCCAGAAACCCACTTTTCCTATGTTTTTTCTCACTTTTAGAAAGCATGTTGAATATGCTTTTTCTTTGAATTTTTCTTCTTTGTAGGATGAAGTTGTTGGATTTTGAAAATTTTCACTTTGATTTAGTGGTGATCTTTAGTTTGGCATGGAAGTTGGAGTTGCAAGCTTTTAGGGAAGTTATTTATTACATATAGGAAGCATAAAATTACATAAAAAAATGAAATAAATAAAAACTTTGTTTTTTATTAATAATTACATTTGAGTATGAAAATCATATTAGAAACCATAATTACAACTTTAAAATATCATATTTACATGCCGATAATTCTCTTCAAATGATAATGAAATTTTTATTGAATCACTCTCACACCTTTTACTAACCTTATTGAGATGATGTGGTGCATTTTTGGACCTTAAAAAATGAAAACTAATGACCTAATGGGACCTTGAATGACCTAAATCCATATTTGACTTTGACTGAGATAAGAAATAGTCAAATGAGCTTTTCAAAAGTGTTTTTATGCTTAGCAAGACATGAAGGTGGGCCAGTAAATGAGAATTTGTGAGGGAGAGTGAGCTTTTATTACTAGGACTACCATCAGTGAATCATTTTTTTAGGATGACCTAATGGAATGATTAAAAAAAATTTAATGGGACATATAAAATGAGAATGAAAAGAGTGATTTTGATCAATGATGGCAATATGAAAATTCTAACACTAACATGACAAATAACATCGTTATGTCAAAAAAACTTGTCTTTAATTTTTTTTTTTTTTTTTACCATGATGGCGATTATTTTATCATTACGTATCACACCATCATAATTTAAAGTTATTTTAAAAAATTCACCGATAATTAAACGCGTTGGTTCATTTATGCACATAAGCGTGTTAGTTTCCAGACCCCTTTCTGGCTGAAAATTATGTGATTTAATTAAAAATATATATAATGGATTTTGTATCGAATGGTATAGTTTATATATTGATAAAAAATGTCTGAGAAGTGGTCAAGTACCAAAAATAATAATCGACACAATAATAGCACATCCAAAAAATTATAAAAGATAAGTTCTTTGTAACTTATTTACAAAATTAATATCTTTGAACTATATGTAAGTTTAACTATAATGTATTGATTAGTGTGTGTCATGCAGAGCCACAAAATGAGGAAGATTGATAATATTCTTTATGATATGAGTGAAAAAGTTTGTAAAATCCTAATGGAAAATTTTATAAGGATGAATCACGTGAATGAAAAATTACTATTCAATATGTGTTGTTTTTTTTTCATTAATAATGTACTTGATAATATTAGATAATATGTTTCAAATAATTTATTAATTCACATATGTTTAATTTTATATAGGGACCAACAATAAAGGAAAATAATTTTTTTCTAAGAAAAAAATGTATAGAACATGTAAATGATGATGAATTGGTCCTTAGCTCATCTGGAGTGGTGCTGGAGATTAATGAAAGTGGCAAAAAAACTTACAAAAGTGTGAGGGATATAGCGAAATGAATGTATAGACGTAATTTCCACTTACAATACATAAATCAATCAAATGATTCCAAGAAACAAGTTATATTAAAATTATAGGAAGCATGTCCAGAGAAATGGTCAATGAGACCTGTCGAACTTGTAATAGCAAAAAACATACAACAACAAAAAAGAATGATTCAAAAAGTAATATTCCTAATTAATATTTTGTTCTATAATATTATGTATATATTACTACAAAGAATTCATTTATTAATAACAATTTTGTTATATTTAATTTTCATATATAAATATAAAAATAATTTATTACTTTTTTTTGGGAAGATTATGAAAATCCCCAAGGATCAACAATATGATATCTGAAACATGCCAGTAGGAATGTCCAAAAATGTTTACAAGGAGATGATCAAAGAAATGGACTTCATTTCATCACAGAAGTATCCATCTCAACAACAACATGCTTCGAACATATGTAATCATTGAAATTTTCTATTAGGTACATATAAACAAATAATTTAGCATTAAATATTAATTTTCAATTATTTTCTTGCAGAAAAGAAAAAAAATGGAATTCATTCAACATGTAAAATAAGACAGAAAATAAGAAAAGGGTTGATATCAAAATTTGTGAGTAATTGTTAATATTTCCTTATAGCAACTTAAAGTTTCATTTTTGTACATTTTAAGTTGTTTTACAAGAACCATCCTTGAATGTATTCAAATAGGTGCTAACATAAAAAGAAGAGTCATCAAAATAATTGATTGACATTGGGTTAAATATGTTTTGTGAGTATATGTTGGCATATCAAAAATTAATTGTGGAATTTGTAAGTATCTATGGTGTTTTACTTCTCTAAGTTTATAATTAATAGAAAAAGAAAATCCTTTATATTAAATGTATGATCTATTATGGGGTATAAAACTTATAGGAAACAATCTATGGGAAGCTATGCTAACAAAAGAGTTGTTGAAATAAGTCATGAGATTTTGTTTTGAAAGAATCTCTGCTATGGTACACTGCTTGTCAGTTTACATTGATGTACATTATTTATTTCAATTTTCATTATTCTCACCAATGTAGATACTCTAATTACACTTCATTTTTATGTTTGTAGATGGAGCCTAAATAATACGGAAATAATTGGTGAAATTAATAAAACATTTGTCCAAATACCCAAGTGATGGAAGTAGCTCGAACACCAGTAATACTTCTAGCGAAGAATGATGATCTATTTGGATATCAATGCAAGTTGTTGTATTTTTTGAAATAATTGTCTGTGAAAATAAGAAATTTTGTTTATTTTAATGGACATAGTTTCCCAATAGAAAGAAGAGGGGTTACCAATAATAACAAAGAAACTTTTACTCATATATAATAAAAGACATTTTAATTTATTCTATTATGTTGTCCAATGTCACTATGAAATGTTACGTCGTTGATTAAATATATGGATGATTAAATATTATAATGAAGAGATTTGAAATTTGATAATATAACAAATTAATCCAAACATCATAAAAATTCATTAATAAAAATTTAATTTATATGAATATTGTTATGAGATATATGTCAATTTTTTTATGAATAACGAATTTAAAAAATCATAATAATTGCATTGTCACATGTCGATGTTTCTAAAAAACAGAAAACGGATATTGGGACATCATATACTAATGTGCACCTCTCCAAATATGAGTTTTTTATCAATGATACTTATAATAATAAAAAATGGTATCCCATACAAAATATGTGTGCAGCTGTAAAATAAATACTCACTTGTGTGTTATATTATGTAAAAGTATCAGTATGATAAGATTTTTTGCATGGACTGTTGCATTATACTTTTCAAGCACCGATATTGTTTGCATTTAACACATTGGTGTTTGGAATCATAGATTGTACATCTCGGTGCACTGTAATTATTAAAGAGTCGGTGCTTTCATACAAACAATGTCTTGATGCTCCAAAATATTGTTTCCAACCCCGATGAATTATTGAAATTAACAACACCATTTATTTTATATTAGTAGCACACCAGTTCTTTTGTACAATTCATAAGCATTGATGCTATAAATTTAAATAAAAGCACCATGTCTACAAGATTTTTTTCCTACCTCAGTGCCATTCCTGAAAAGTATGGACCAAGGTGTGTATTAAAGACATAAGAATTGAAGCAGTATACTTTTCAAGCATCGGTGTTGTTTGCATTCAACACCCTGGTGCATGGTATCGTAGATTTTCCAAGTTGGAACATTTTAATTATTAAATTACCAGTGCTTTTCTAAATATAATGCATTGGTGCTCCAAAATTTTTTGCTAGTACCGATGCTTTTATTTAAATTTACAACATATATGATTTTATATTGGTAACACACCAGTGCTATTTGTTCAATTAATTACACTGCTAAAAAATTTTTGCTAACACCTCTTGCCACCCAAATTATTTTAGTTGTGATGAAGTTCTAATAACGGCTTTGCTAAAACATCCGCTACTGCAAAAAGATGTTGTAGGAAGTTTTTTTGACAATTTTTGCAAATTTTATAACACTAAAAACCATAGTTATAACCTCCACTAGAAGGTATTTTCCTTGTAGTGTTGCATGTAAATTTGTGGGAATCAATGCATCAACCTTAATTTTCAATTTTTAATGATATATTAACCAACAAGGAAATATCAAGATTCATATAAGCCTAATAATATCCAAGAAATTCCATGTTGGAATGAGATTTTGGAAAAAAACATGGAATCTTTGTGTTGATGAATCAGGTAAGCCTGATTATAGTATCAACAATATTCTTCTCAACATTTTGTAGTCATATAATTTCTAGTTCAAGATTCTATATGTTGTCCTATAATCCCTAAATAGTCTCATTCTTCTTAGTTGAATGCAATAACAATGTGCCATAATTTTCTTTCAATGATTTACGTTCATCAAACAATCTATTATTATTTGCATGAAGAGAAGAAACTTCTTCATGAATCTCATCAATAAAGGCTTGAAAGTGGGAAACCTCATTACTTATTTGAGAATTAGTCTCCTCTAACCTATAAATTTCCTCATGCTAAGAAACATTTTTTGAAAGAGAGGCACCCTTAAATTCCTCTTGTAAATCATCAAGAAGGTTAGCCTTGTTCTCAAATTAATTTGTGAGGAAAAAATTTTCCATGGTTCTCTCTCAGGAATCAACCTTTTTGGTTTTCATAATATAGTAGTCTATAATAGAATAGCTTCAGTCTAATCGATTCTTCAATTATCAATTCTTTATCTACAACAAAGTAACGACAAACTAAAAGGTAATGCCCTTGTTATGAATATTATCGACAACCTTCAATTTATAGATTTCCTTCAATATTTTAACCATCTTAAAAATTTGTTCACAACATCAGGTTGATTATGTGCTAGTCTAACCCAAGAAGAGAATTGAATTTATCTCCCATGATCAAGAATGGATTAATAATGTGCTGACAAAGAAAACGGTGCAGTACTCATTGAGGGGTAAATCTTCCTTTAAGAAATAGATAATGCATGCAAGGAGGAAATCAACATAAAAAATAAGGAAGTGAAGAGGCCACACACATTCATGTGGGAGACAATGATCCTCAATGAGATCTAAAATTTATAGGTGACTAGATACCTATTGATATAGAAGATCCCATTCCAACACCTCAAACACCAAAAAATATGGTGGCTTCGTTGAAGAGTTAGGGACCAAAAATCACTTCTTAACCTAAAAAATACAACAAATTGACAAAAAATTATTATTATATTGTTTCTTAAGGTTAGGATGTACAAATACCAAGAGAGTGGCTTGAAAAAAAAAATTACATATATTGTCAAATTAGTTTCCAAGGCTATGCTACACCTAGTATGCAAATCAAATCCATAAGGTTGTAGTATACACAATATTCCACATATAAATTGTATGGATATTACACAAACATTATAGAGGTTGCATATAAAATTCTATGGGTCCTATTGGTGATAGAAACAATATGTCAACACCCAGGAATAAGCTACTCTAAACAATGGCTAGAGAACTAAGCCAATCCACTATTTTGAGTATTGAATTTGAATCTACCAACCCACCAACCTTATATTATACATTATCACCCTATTTGCAACAATGTGACATCTTCACTATTTGTAAGAAGGTTTATGTTAATATTTGTCTTTCATCACATGCTTTATTGGTCACTGGTGATATTATTTCTCCTAGCTTTGAAAAATCATACTACAGGTATTAGGTCATGACTACTAAGAAAAAAGGGCTATATTGAAAGAGGGCATGGGATGCACATACATGGCATTAATATTCCCATTACCCATGAGGTACAAAAATCTAGGACAAGTCTTGGATATGATGTTATTGTTGATGCCTTATTGTCTACATTTGGTCATGATAAGTCCACAAAGGTTTTATTTATTGCAGGTGGAATTTAGACTAATTTTTTGGAAGAGAACCCCCATTTTGATGATCCTAAATTGAAGGATTATATGGTTGAGTAAACCTATAAGGAGATAAGTAAAAAATACAATAAAAAAATGTAGTTTTCTTTATTTTCTTTTAAAAAATCATAACTCTTATTTTATTTTTATTTTTTCTATATGGTTGATGGTCCCCAAAGATCGATGACTTGTTACTTACATGGAATATTGTTCTAGGAATATCCACTCACAGTGATTCATAAATTGTAGTGGAAATTCCATTAGATAATTCATCACAATGGATTTGAAAAAATTACATTTAAAAATACGAAATCTACACTATTAGGAATTTATTTTTCTTTATATATTTGGATCTATAGATTACAGTTGAAAATATGTGCATGCAAATTAACATTATATAGAAAATAGATAACACTAAAATAAAAACTCACAAACCATGATTGACACAAGGTATGACCCAGGAAACCCTTTTAGGAGAAAACCCAGCTAGAAGGTGAGGTTGATATGCTCTCTTTCTATGAATAGAAAATGATTATGAGTACAATACGTATGGATTATGGACCATGTGTTAGTTTATGTAGCTTGAAAAAGTGTTTTAATCTAAAGTGATGTAAATAAGGCTAGGATCACACGTGGACTAATTATCTCCAAACCTAGTTTAAAGTGAAAATGTCTTCATTTTATCTATTAACTAGTTTTAATTATTTTTCTAACTTAGAGAAATGGGTCAATTAATCAGTATTAATTGAGACAAGTTAATTTCTCTCTATTGAATTTTCAAAATTGATTTGACGGGGTCAAGATTATCTTAGCCATCAATTGTGATTAGATTGTGGTTGTTGATTTCTCAATGAGAGATTATAAGAAGAAATCAATGGGACTCTCGGAGATCATTGTTTAGGTTGAAGTGATACATAGTGATAGCAGGGGAGATATAAAAAAAAATGGATTTGGTAGAGGAAACTAAGGAGATATTTTTGGGAGTAATTTCTTTAGTGATTATAGTTCTCTAAGAGAATAAGGGAGGTCGAACTATTTTGCAAAAAGGAGGTTGATTTTGCTAGTTTGAGTTGTTGGAGATAGTTTCAAATGCAAATTTTTATATTGATTTTTTGGAGGTAGTGCATGTAGGCTATTATACTTGTTGGAGGTATATAAACTCATTTGATAAATTTCTTGGAAGAAGTGTGAAATTTTGGGAGGTTCGGTGTGAATTTCCAATGGGAAATGCAAGTTCACAAAGGGAGTGTGAGTTTCCCATTAGAGGCTGAGTTGATTTGCAAAGGAATATCTTTGATTTTCTAGATCGATTTGGTTAGTTGAAGTGCAGAGAAATTTTTCAAAGCTTTTCCAGTGGAAGGAAACAAATTTATGTATATTCTCAAAATTTTAAATAATTAGTAATCTAAACCCTCATATGTAGAACTAGTTTTCCCCACCTTGGGGTTTTTTTAGGGACAATTTGTCCAAAAATATTGGTGTTTATTTTATGTGTGATGTTATCTCAGATCATGTGATTTATTATTTGGTGAAATTTATAGTTGTGGTTTTATTCAATATTTTCAATAAATTATTTCTTTGGGACAAATGATCATTTAAACCTAGGAGAACAATTACCATATTAACTACAATAAAATTTTCACATGGTACCAAAGCATATCTAAGGGCGGAAAAATCTCAATGCAAAGTATGGGAGAGAAGACCGAGGGTTTATACAACCCAATTTCATTCAAAATTTACTTTGGTTTTCCTTATATTTTCCAAGGGTTTTATATATGGATTCAACTAGATTAATGGATCGTGATAAACTTGATGGTGCATCAAAATTTGATGTTTGGAAATCCAAAATATTTTGATTGTTGGAGGAGCATGGACTTAAGGAGTATGCTACGATAATTTTTGTTGTACTAGAAAATATGGCACAATTACAAACTTAAAAGAAGGAGCATTCCAAGGCTAGGAATATTATATAGATGGGGTTAAAGATCACATCATTCCCCATATCACAGAGTTGGATACAACTAAGAAGATGTGAGATTCCATCCTAAAATTGTTCTAGAATGTTATTTTTAACAAGAAGTTGATCCTAAGAGAGAAGCTAAGAAACACTAAGATGAACAAGGGAAAATGCATAATCAATTACCTCACTAGAGTTAGAATTGTCAAGGATGAGTTAGTAGACATCATATTAATTATAGAAGATGAAAAACATGTGATGAATTCCTTACATCAGTTCCAAAAGAAGTCATATGTGTTTTTTTAAGTGATTAATGTACAATATGACTTACCTAATTGTGATCATTTGTGGATATATTTAAATTAGGAGGATCTTAGGTTAAGTTTCATCAATGGTAGAAACAGTCGATAGAAGGGTGAGGGATAACATAGATCTTGCAATGTAGAACACAACAAAGAAGGGATCCAACAAAGGGTCCAAATCTAAGGGGGATACGAAGAAGTAACTTTCAAACATTAAATGTTATGGCTATCACAATATTGGACACTATTTCAAAAATTTCCCGTAGAGGAAGAAAGGTCATAAGAAGGGAAAGAAGTAGAAAAAACTTCATTAAGTGCAGACGAGCTTTCGAGTTGAATGGAACAGGAGTTCACACTCATGGCTTACTTGAATAGATCAAGCTCATGGGGTTTTTGGTATATATATAATGGGGAATAATTTCATATGAAATAATTTAGGGAGTACTTCTCCAATAACAAGGAGGATAACATCATATTCCATATTGAGATGGAGAACAAGTCCAAGTGCAATCTAGTTGGGAGGGGGATTGTTTTATTTAAAAGGGAGTCTGGTAAGTCGTTTCCCTTCCAAGATGTGTTGCATGTGCCAAGAATAGGGAAGAATTTAATTTCTGTATATATTCTTCGGGATAAGGCCTAAAATGTACTCTTTAGAGAACACCAGGTGTTGATAAAATGTCAGGAGTGGAAGTCACCCATATTTATTGGAGTTAGGAGTGGAAGACTTTACAGGTTGCAGTTAGATACTATGGAGGTAGTAGTGAGTAGTAGTGATCTGATATATTGGTGAGAACTATGGAATAAGAGGATTTTCCATATCCATCACAAGAAAATTAGATTTCTACAGGAGATAGTGAATAGTGTTCCAAATATGATCATAAAGCACGATGATGTGTACAAGGGATGCATCATGGGGAAGTTTTCTAAGGATAATTTTCCAAGGAGTAACACTAGATTTAAAAGTGTTCTTTATTTATTTCATGATGATATGTGTGCTATGATGGCAATGAAGTCCCATAGAGGGAACAAATATTTCAATACATTTTTTATGATTTCTCTAGGAATACATGGATATGCTTCTTGAAAACCAAGGATGAGGTCTTCAATCACCTACAATAATTCAAAAATATTGTAGTTGTGGAGAATTCAATAGGTAGGAAAGTGAATTTTATTTATTCAAGAAATGGAGGGGAGTACACAAGGAAATAATTCTAGGAGTTCTATACTAGGGAGGGGATAAAGACAAAGTGGACAATTCCTTACAACCCGCAATGGAATGGAGTTGCTAAGAGAAAAACATGTTCAATATTAGAGGTAGCGAGGGCCATGTTGTATGACAGGTATATGCCATGATACTTATGGAAAAGGCATGCAATAAAACAATATATATTTATAATAGGGTCCCACACAAGGAATCGGGAAAGATGACACTAGAGGAAACATTTATAAGGATGAAGCTATATGTCATCCACTTCAATATATTTGGAATTTTAATCTATTATCACATTCTAGGAGGTACACATTCCAAATTGGATCATACTTTAGAGAGGGGGTACTTTGTTGGGTACAGTGCGACCTCCAAGGCATATCATACATTTATTCCAAGGACCATGAGGAAAATTGTTAGGAGAGATGTTTGATTTATGGAGGGAAAGGAATATTAGAGGCCTAGATATTTTCCATCCACAATTAATCAGAGTGAGAAGAAAAAATAAGATTCAAGGGTAGAATAACAAATTCACAAACAATATATTACGAGTACAATTAATAGTACGAGCACTAGATTAGGTGTAGGTGTTCCAAATAACTTACAGACCATGGAAAAACATGTGAAACATATACATGAGATGTATTAAGAGGATGTGTAAGTCCAAATTTCACCATCTACAATCAGCAGGAGGAATTGTGAGGTTCAACAGACACTTAGGGGTGCTCAGGAGTTTTTGTGGACTCCTAGGATAGGTAGGAGAGAGAAAATACAACATGACGGGTAGAATGGATGCATGGAATTAGTGATTCATATCATGGATAGGGAGCCTTCCAGCTATAAAAATACCACACAATACTAGGTGTGGTGGGATTTTATGGTTGAGGAGTACACCTCGATCGTGCAAGACAATGTTTGGGAGGTGGTTCCTAAACTGAAAGCTAGTGTTGTGGTTGGATCACGTTGGATCTATAAGATCAAACATGGTGTGGATGGTAGCAACGAGAAATATAAGGAAATTTTTATGGCCAAGGGGTTCTCTCAGAAGGAGGGAATAGATTATGAGGAGTCATTTTCTCATGTGGCCAGGTATACTTCTATCAGGGTTGTGATCTCACTAGTAGCACAGATGGGATGGCAGATCCATTAGATGGATGTCAAGATGATGTTCCTTAATGAAAATTTGGAAGAGGTATTTGTTTAATAACCATAGGGATTTGTAGAAAACAACAGTGATACTAACATTTCTAGACTAAAGAGAGCTTTGTACAAGCTCAATCAGGCTCCTAGGGTGTGGTATGAGTGCATAGATGGGTACTTGCAAGGGATGGGATTCATGAAGGGTGAGGTGGATGCCAACCTATAGTATTTGATGGTTGTGGGTGAGGTACTCATTATTTTACTACATGTGGATAAATATTTCTTGATAGGTTCATTAGGGCTCATAGAGAAATGTAAGAGGGACTTAGTAGTGTAAATCGAGATGAAATACTTCGAGTTGATGCTCTCTTTTTTAGGAATGGAAGTGTGGTAGAAATGTGGGAAATTTTCCTTGGGTAAGGGAAATATTGCATTGAGATCTTGAGGAGATTTGTGATGGAATATTTTGGAGCCATTTATACTCCCATGATAACCAATTGGAGGAAGGTAGACACATCCAATGAGAAAGATGTGGACCCTAGGATTTATAGACAATTGATTGGCTCTCTCATGTATTTGGTCAACACTAGGAAAGATATATCATTTGTGGTAAAATATCTTAGTGAGTTCATGTTTGAAATAAATATGGCACACTGGAAAACAAAAAAGCATGTGTTTGCGATATTTACGAGGTGTAATTTAGTATGGTATCATATATAGTTCAGGTGATGGTATCAAGTTGATGGGATATACTAATGCAGATTAGGAAGGAAGTAAAATGGATAGGAAAATAAATTTAGGATGTTGCTTCAACATGGGATCAGGATGTTTCTCTTGGTACAACAAGAAGTAGAATTATGTGCCTATAATTTCTATAAAAGTGGAATATAGCATGGCAATATGAAATTCCATTTGGATTCGGAAGCTGTTACTAGCCTTGGTTGGTCAGAATGTGGAGACAACAGTGATACATTATGAAAATCGGATTTTCATCAAGATATCTGAGAATATGGTGTTCAATGAAGGTTATAAGAATATAGACATCATATGTCATTTTATTAGGGATTGTGTGCAATGCAGGACAATTCAATTACATTATATATCTATAGATAAATAGGTATAAAATGTTCCTATGAAGGTTTTTGGGAAGGAAAGATTCATTTTCTTTAGAGATAAGATGGGAGTTGTGAAAAACACCTTCCTCATAAGAGGGAGTGTTATTTTATGTAGCTCAAACAGGTGTTCTAGTCTCAAGTGGAGTCAATGAGGCTAGGAACACAAGTGAAATAATTATCTCCAAGACCAGTTTATTTTATAAAGTGAAAATGTCTTAATTAGATTTATTAGCCAATTTTAATTATTTTCCTAAGTATAACTTAGGAAAGTGGGTTAATTAATCAATATTAATTTAGACAAGTCATTTTCTCTCTAGTGACTTCTAGAAAAGTGATTTGATGGGGACAATATGATCTTAGCCATCTATTGTGAATAGAACATGTTCATTGGTTTCTCAATGACATATTATAAGAATAAATCAATGGGGCTTATGGAGATCAAAATTCAAGTTGAATTGATATGCAATGAAAGCATGGGAGACACTAGAAGCAAGGGTTTCAATAGAAGAAATTGAGGAGAAATTTTTCATTGTAATTTCTTCATAGTTATTCTAGTTTTGAGAGAGATAGAGGGAGGTAAGATTATTCTACAAAAGGGAGGCCAATTTTACTAGTGTGAGGTTTTGAAGAATATTTCGATTATCAGTTTCCAAATCAATTTTTTGGAGGTAGGTAAACTCATTTAATAATCTACCCGGATGAAGAGAAAAATTTTGGGAGGGAAAATGAATATTTCTAGTGTGTAGTGTGAGTTCACAGAGGGAGTGTGATTTTTCCAATGAGGTCAAGTTAATTTGCAAAGGAGGATCTTTGATTTTACAATTCAATTTGCTTAGTTGAAGTGAAGAGAAAATTTTCAAAGCTTTGCCAATGGAAGGCAAGTAGTTTATTTACATTCTCATTTTGTTGAATAATTAATAATATAAAGCCTATATGGAGAACTAGATTTCTCCACGTTAGGGTTTTTCTAGGGACAATTTGTCCAAAAATAACAGTGTCTGTTTTATGTTTGATGTTTTCTCATTTCTTGTGATTTATTGTTTGGTGAAATTTGTAGTTGTGTTTTTATTCAGTATTTGTAGTAAATTAATTTGTTGCAACAAATAATCATTTAAAGATAGGAGAAAAACTACTAGATTAATTGTTATAGATTTTTCATTATGTTAGTTTATGTATCTTATACAAGTTTACTTCTAAGCTAAAGTGGTGTCAATAAGTTTGGGAACACAAGTGGAATAATTATCTCAAACCCATGTTTATTTTATAAAGTGAGAATATCTTAAGTATATTTATTAACCAATTTTAATTGTTTTCCTAAATATAACTTAATAAAATATGTTAATTAATCAATATTAATAGAGATGAGCCAACTTCCCTGTAGTGAATTCTAGAAAAGTGAGTCGATGGTGTCAAGATGATCGTAGCCATCGATTGTGATTAGATCATGGTCATTTATTGCTCAACGAGAGATTATAAGGATAAATTAATGGGGTTCTTGGAGATCTCTATTTAGGTTGAAGTGATGCATAGTGATAACATGGGAGACGCTAGTAGCAAGGATTTATCAAAATAAATTGAGGAGATGTTTGTTGAAGTAATGCTTCCCATTGGTTTCAAACTTTTGAGAGGCAGAGGGAGGCTGAGATATCCTCCAAAAGGGAGGATGAATTTTCCAGTGTGAGTTGTTGGAGATATAGTTTTGATTTCCATTTTCATATCAATTTGTTGGAGGTAGTGCAAGTGGGATATTCAAGTTGCTAGAGGGCTAGTGGGAAGTGCAAGTTCACAGAGGGAGTACAAGTTTCCAAATAGAGGTCGAGTTGATTTGTAGAGGAAGATCTTCAATTTTCTAGTTCAATTGTTCAGTTTAAGTAAAGTAAAAATTGCCAAAAATTTGCGAGTGGAAGGTAGTAAATTTATGTACATTCTCAATTTACTGAATAAAATATAATATAAACCCTCATTTGTAGAACTAGTTTTCCTCACCTTGTGTTTTTCCCTGCCTTGGGGTTTTCCTAGGGACAATTTGTCTAGTTATCTTGTTTTATATTTTATTTGTAATGTTTTCTTAGTTCCTTTAATTTATTATGTTGTGAAATTTGTAATTGTGTTTTTATTCAATATTTGTAGTAAAATAAAGTTGTTGGGACAAATAATCAATTAAATATAGGAGAGTAATTACCAAATTAATTATAATAGAATTTTCACAACATGCTACAATGCCCAAATCATCTCCATGTGCTCTATCTCCTACCTATTAGATCCCTGTAATACTAGTGTATCCCCCTTATTGTTATTTTTGGGCCCCTGTAGCCCCCATATTGTTATTTTTGTGCCCCATAGAAGCTCATTATTGTTATTGTTGTGCCCTTACATTAGTATTTTTGGGTATGATTTTATTATATTGTGACCCCTTAGACTCATATATATACAAAGGAGGACTAGTCAATTGTATAATAGAAGAATTTTTCATTTATTTAATGTAAAGGAGGTTTACCGCTCGAAGAGGATCATTTTAAAGTTATTTATATATCTTTTCTTCAGTTCTTTAATCTAGTTGCATAAAATTTGGTATCAGAGCTTTGGATTATAGAGTTTTTCTTCTTCAAACAATTCATCTTGGAATTTTCACTATAAGTTTTTTCTATGAAGCTTTGGAAGCTTAAATTGCAACAAAGTGGATCTGGTACATTGGTGAACCTTGTATATAAATTTTAGATCTTGTTTCGCTATATTTTTGGATATATAATCTGAGGAAGTTAGGGTTATTGCAAGCTCCAAAATTCCATCTCAAATAGGTGACCTAGGTAAAATCGTCATAACTTTCTCTGAGCATCATATTTTAATTTTGTAAAATTTGCCTGAAATTGGATAGATTGTAGTTTTTTGGGTGTCATTTTGAGGGTCGAAGGTCAAAATAATCAATGGTGTAACTCTGTACAAGTTTGATCTACTGAATTGGTCTATAATCAGGTCATCGTGGGACATTGGGCATAACTCTTTCTTGAAGAATAAAATCTCAATATGACTTGTGGTGATGGAAATAAGTCTCAAAGGGCTACCATAAGATGTGATTTCAGATCTTGGATTTCTAAAATTACATAGATACAATACTTTCAATCTCGAGCTCCTAAAAAGTAAGAAAAAGGTGTGTATTTTTTTTAAATTTTGCATAACTTTTGTTTGAAAAATCAGTTTGAAGTGATTCAAAGGAAATATTGACACACACACACACACACACACACACACACACACACACACACACATATATCATTATTTTATTCCAAAATTCCTCGAAAGAAAAAAATGGACACACATAGTAAGAAACCAGGAAGCTATTCTATGACACATGAAGAAGAGGAAGAAATGCAACATGATATATCAAAATTATGATACCAAGTGTAACAAATTTCACTCTCACAAAAAGCAACAAAAAATGAATTGGAATTTATTATTAATGTTAATATATATTGTATAAAAATGGACATGTTATTTTTGAATTATGGTATAAAGGCATACATGGAAGCAATAATGAATGTCAAGATAGAGGGGTTGAAGGAGGTTTGGCAAAGTTGCTAGAAGAAAGGCTTCCCAATGGTGACAAGGTAATCCATGAAAATAATGATGAGGATAAAAGGAATATGAATTATTATTTTAGATACTTCAATGTTGGGTTTCAAAACTACCACATTCCAAATATCAATATGAGGAATTTTGATGGCAAGGATCTAGTAACATGGATACTACAGATGGAGGAATATTTCGATCTCCATAATGTGAAACACTCACAAAAGGTACACATTACAGCTTCATATTTAGAAGGTTATCATTGATGTCAATATAGCATTGACCAATATGTCAATATTCTTGAGATGCCTGGTTCCAGATGATGATGTCATGACTCTTGGTTGACTAGGATACCATCAATGAAGATGTCAAGTCACGAAGAAGTCAAACCACTAATGAAGGAAGCCCTAAGAAGTAATTGATCTAATGTTGCATGTACTTGATGAAGGTTGGAAGACTAGATGATGATGTGGAAGATCTCATTTGATGGTTGGAAGACTACCTTGAAAATTCCCTAATGATTTTGCACTATGACATATTACTGCAATATTATTGGATACATGATGTTATATGTTCATGATGATATGGATGTTAGATACTATCATGATGACATGGATTTCCTACATGATGACACTGTGATCTTATGATTGATAAGCCAAACAATGGAGAATACAAACATAGAATAAGTGAAGAAATGGAGAATCCATGCTGTCCTATTCACTTTCTACACACAAAAATTAAGGATAGCCACAAAGAAAAAAAAAATTACCTCCTTAGAGGCATCCTTCCAAATTGATTCCTATACCATCTTTTAGAGCATAATTTTTCCTTTCCAAGGAGCCTTTATTTTCCCTGAAAATCCCAATAGTTTGTGAGAAATTGAATTTTTAAGGTAAAAAATATATATATTTGCAGTCAACCTGACCTATGCATAGTCATATTAAGTCAACCTCACTTCCAATGGACATGTCTCTTCTTAGGGACAAACAAATAAATATATAAAGTTGCACTCAATCATTTCATAGTCTGAAATTTGGATATATATCTCTAAAATTTTAGAGGGTAGAGAAGCAGTAGGAGACCAGGGAGGATCATTTGTTTGGATTAAAATTTGAAATTCATCTTATATAATCTTGGACCTGCTGTCGCCCTATATTGATAGATCTGTGGAGTTAAAATCTGCAAGGGAATTGGAGTTACAATTTTTTGAATCTCGGATTGTTGAGGTTTTGGTGGAACAATCACCAAATAAGAACTTGACTTGCAGTAGAGACCAACGCTTTGGAGGCTCGAATCTACATTTGTAAAAAAAAAACCCCCTTTAGCAATTCAGACCTGTTTTAGTGCAAAAATTACAGTTCTCGTTTGAGGCTCCATTGATAGAGCTAGCCACTTGTTTGGAGGCTAGAACCAAGACCTATACTCTCAGTTAGTTTGGATCATTTGGACAGACTTATATGACATATTTCAACCATTTTTTGGAGAACTATACCACAGAAACTTGGATTTGTCCTACAAATTGCAGTCATATATCTAGGAGTTCGGATTGTGGTAAAGATCTCAGACAGTAGGGTCAGCACATCAAATTAATTTTGAATTGTTTTCTCGAATAAGCTTAGGAAATTTCTATTTTGGACCTGTTCCTTTAGAACAATATCTCAGACCTGTGGAAGGATTGGTGAGGAGGGTCCAAATTTGGGAAATTACACTAGCTCAGTGACATATTTTGAGGAAATTTCATAATCATCTTTTAGAGTTGTTTGATGAAATTTGTAATCAGCCCATTGACATTATTTTAAGCCTTGAACAATGAATAACTTAAGGGCCTGAATAGTGATAATCTTGGGTTTGAACAAGGTTGAAGTACTCTTTTTGGAGCAGACTTATTGAGAAGATTTGAAGCTTCGTTGAAGAAGTATTGAAGATCTATTGAAGTCCTCTTGAGCATATTTGAAGACCATCTAGTGTACCTTGGAACACCACTAATGCCATTGGAGAATAATTTTGAGACAATTATTGAATACATGTTGAAGCATTGTTGAAGACTCCCATAGAGAGTTTTTTTAGGAAGCCCTTGAAGAGGGTTAAAGCAGGTGCAAAACTTGGGGTATCTTGAAGGATACTATAAGATATTTATAAGACTTTTGTATTTACTTGACGATTTGTGTAGCAGATTATTGAATAATCTTAAATAGTATATTGGGGTAGACTATTGAAGACAGTTTGGGCTTTGCACACAACACCAAGCATTGATTGAAGTCTTGGAGACACCCTTGAATACCATGATGCATTGACCATCATGAGGTGGCCTTAGAGATCCTTGATTGGGTATCATGAAGGAAAATGGAGACACCTTCATGTGAAAGATAAAGTTTTTCATTGATGACGTAATGTGGAGACTACAATGAAGACTAAGTGAATATTGACAGGGCTCGTTGAAGAAGACATTGGGAGTCGTGAAGTATAACCAAATATATCTTAACGAATTGAAGCAGGAGGTTGGAGCCTCATAGAGACAAGGTTGGTGCCTTGGAAGATAGGGTTGGAGCCCTAGAGGATAGGAGTCCTCAAGAGACCAGGTTGGATCATGTACCAGATATAGGGTTGGAGCCCTTGAGGTTGGTGCATCAGAATTGACAAGGTTGGAGCCTTGGAAGTTCGATTCGATGCTTGGAAAATAAAGGTTGGATCATGGGAGATTGAATATCAGTGTCTTCATCTAGGGTTGGAGCCCTACATATATTGTACTTGATTTATTGTAAAGAAGAAATTAATAAAATCATTTATTCTTATTGTTCATTTTGAGTTCTAAATATAAGTGATCTAACTAGTAAAAATAACAATTGAAAAGAAATATTGATACACCGCCCTCTCAGTATTTCTAACAATTGGTTTCAGAGCTAGTACATTCATTCAAAGCATAGCAGCTTGAAGGTTGATCCTTAGAACACAAATGGAAAAGCCAATAAAGAGAGTCTCCAAGCCTCCTAAAGATGTGTCTTCCTCAACCATCGAAATTGAAGTCAATCGATTTGTGAAGGCTCCATTTTTCAATGGAAACTTTGATATATGGGAGGCAAGAATGAGGAATTTATTGAAGATTCAAGGCATTGAAGTCTGGAAATTAGTGATTATTGATAGCATGATGGAAGGATGATCCAAGGAGTATAATACAAGAGCAATGGAAGCAACCTTAAATGGGCTACCTGATTCTATGAAGGCCAATCTGGAAAAATGTTCATCAACAAAAGGCATATGGGACAAACTTCATGATCTTCACTCAAAAGGAGCATTGATCATGACCTCTAGTCAAGAAGATGATGGAAAGAAAGAAGGAAATCCAGAACCCATTATGGAAGTTGAAAATAAGAATGATGACATCAAGGCCAAATAATAACTAGAAGAAGAAGAAAGAAAAGAAGACTTTGAAGAAGATCTCCTAGCTAAGCTTATATATTCCATGGAAGAGATTAACAAATTTAAAAAGGAAAATGAGGAGCTTAAGAATATTGTGCAAGATGGTGACCAAGACAAGACAAGGAAGGAAGTTGACCTTTTCAATATTCAAGTACAAGAAAGAAATGAGGAGCTCGCCAAACTTAAGGAGGAATTTCAGCAAAATAAAAGAAAGCATCATGAAGACGTCATATCTATGACAAATCAATTGGATAAGGCAAAGAAAAGGGAAGAATCTTTGTCAAGCCACCTTGAACAAAGACTTAAGAGCTTGAACAATCTTGAAGCATAGATTGGTCAATACAAGGAAGAAGTCTCCTCTCTTAGATCTCAACTAGAAGAAGCAACGAAACAAGCACAAGCAACCGAGAAGGTGATGGAAACTTTGGCATTCATAGAAGGACAAGTTGATGAAGCAGAAAATGAGAGAAACACTATGATATGCCAACTAGAAGAAAAGGATGAATAAATCTCCAAACTAAAATCATACATCAATCTCCTCAAGGCCGAAACATGTGAAGCTACAAGAGTAAAAGAAGAAATGGAGAGCAGTCTAGCAAAGGAGAATGAAGAAATCTTCATAATGAAATAAAATATCATCTCCCTTAAAATTGAAGCACGCGAAGCAAGAAGGATGATGGAAGAAATGAAGAACCAACTAGTTATGAAAGATGAAGATTGTGAAAAGTTGAAAGGAGAAATTGTCTCTCTTAAAAAGGAAGTTGACTTGCTGAATAAGAACTTGAAGAGTTCTCAAACCCTAGATGACATCCTAAGTCATCAAAGATCCCCCCTAGATAAAACAGGTCTTGGTTATGCAGGTGAACCCTCAAACAAAACTGATGCAAACCCTAATGCTTCAAACAACAAGGATGTGGAAAATCTTGGAAGAAATATTGATGTCCCCAGTTCCAGCAAAAGCACGAGTCAATATGACATTGGAAGAAACCATACTTCAAGAAGATATGTTGAAGGTGTCAAGGATGAAAGAGGCAATGGATATCATCAAAGGATCCCAAGGCAGAATGAATTTCGAAATACATTAAGGAAATCTCCATCCTCCAAGTACCACGATATATTTTTTGGTTATTGCTATTCTTGTACAAACTTTGGGCATATGGAAAAGGATTGTAGGGCATACCACATGGACATATATAATGGTTCCCATCAGCTCCCTAGAAAATTTTTTGCAAAAATAAGTCATGATTCCCCATTCATGAACGAGATGGAGTGCTTTAGTTGCCATAAAATTGGACATATGGCTCGTGATTGTAACTTGATTTGGGTTCCTAAACAAGATAAAACCATGACAACCAAGCCAAAGAAGAAAGTTAAACAAGTATGGAGAAGAAAGAAGATTGGGTCGGAAAGTCTTTTGAACACTCAAGCCAACAACACATGTTTTTGATTTGATGAATGCATCACTGGCAGAGAATATTCCAATTCTTAATGATGATATTTTTCCAATTAAGGAAAAGACCATGCATACTGTTAGGGGAGCTCATGATTCTTGACCATTCTTGCAGAAGCTATTCGTGAAAGGGTATTATGAAATCCTTGATGAGTCACACATGGACATTCATTCTTTGATAGATCATCTCTCGAGAGAAACTCCATTGAAGAAATGTAGAGACATCTATCATGGACCACATTGCCAGAAGGAAGAGCACGATGACAGGGGGAGTAACATACCCATGAAGAACTACTATTGATGAAGAAAAAAATTAGTTGATAGGGGGAGTACTTGGGCACCCCGTTTTCCATTGATGTCAAAGGGGGAGAGAATGTTGGGAAGGCAAGAATATTGCCATCAATGACAAAGGGGGGAGATTTTTAATCAAGTTTGTCATTGATGTCAATATATCGTTGAACAAGATGTCAATATTCTTGAGATGCCTGGTTCCAGATGATGATGTCACGACTCTTGGTTGACTAGGATACCATCAATGAAGATGACAAGTCATGAAGAATTTAAACCACTAGTTAAGGAAGCACTAATAATTACTTGATCTAATGTTTCATGCACTTGATGAAGGTTGTAAGACTAGATGATGATGTGGAAGATCTTATTTGATGGTTGAAAGACTACCTTGAAACTTTTCTAATGATGTTGCACTATGACATACTATTGCACTATTATTGAATACATGGTGCTATATGTTCATGATGATATGGATGTTAGATACTATCATGATGACATGGATGTCCTACATGATGACACTATGATCTTATGATTGATAATTCAAATAACAGAGAAGACAATGTAGAAATTTGAATAACTGTTAAATTATTCACCGAGATTATCCTGATCACACACTATTTGAGCTTCATGCATAATACATAACCTCTTCTACTATTGATCATCAATTTGCGGAAATCAAATAATCGCATGCGCACATTAAAACCATAAACAATCACACATATAAACACAGTATTTATGGGAAAGATTAAAGCTGAAAACCCCCAAATATATGTATATTATAATGATAGATATCATGTAACAATCATTTTACAAACTCCTCACAAGCTCTCAGTACAATCTCCAATTGTTACACACTACACAAGCTCATATCATACAAAACACATGCTCCAATCTGCTCCACTTGTTAGCCTACCTCTATTGCGTAATCCAATATGGATAATTATGAGATCCAGGTTCAAATCCCACTAGTATGTACTGTGCAATCCTCATTGGCTTCTCCATCAATGTGTGTGCAAATCTCATGCACCAGTATAGTCACAACTGATAATCACACTTGCTCTTTCACCTACCTCTTCACTGGTCTCCACTGAAACTGTCCATGCACTGAAGTTAAATGATGTATTCTTTAGTTGATTTATGAGTTTATAATTAGTGAATTAATTAATAATTAATTCACACCACTCTCACTAATTGTATCAATTAGTTAGACTAGATATAACTAGCTCAACTAAGTTAAACTGAACACAACTCCATTAACTGTCTCATCAACTCCACCAAACTCTGTCACATGATTTCTAACTGAAGTCAACCATGCAATATCTCCACTAAACCCTAGGAATAGCATAATTCCTTCTGTCAGCTGCATGTGCCACATCCAGGCATCAAACTGAAGTGCTCCATGAGGATAAGATAATGTTTAGAGTCCAAATATTATTAAGAGCTAATAATATTCGACATATCTATTTTTAGACTGGAAATCTAAAAATAGATTCTGCCTAGTATGTCTAAAAATAGAAGTCCATATATTTTTTCCGACTTGACCAACCATCCACAAATAGCATCCTGCAACTCATAGAACATAATCCATATGTCTAAAAATAGACATAGTCTAAAAATAGACTTTGCGCCAAAAATACCCTGCGGGCCCACTTAGTGAAGGAGACTCCTTTCCACTAAGCTCATCATCTTGTTGCAATCTCAACAAACAAACAAAGAAGAAGCGAAGCAATGGAGAAGCCATGATGTCCTATTCACTTTCTACACACAAAAATTAAGGATAGCCACAAAGAAAAATTGTTTTTACCTCCTTAGAGGCATCCTTCCAAATTGAATCCTATACCATATTTTAGAGCATAACTTTTCCTTTCCAATGAGCCTTTACTTGCCCCAAAACTCCCAATAGTTTGTGATAAATTGAATTTTTAAGGTAAAAATTATATGTATTTGCAGTCAAGCCGACCTATGCATATTCATATTAAGTCAGCCTCACTTCTAATGGACATGTCTCTTCATAGTGAAAAATAACTATATATATAAAGCTGCACTCAGTCATTTCATAGTCAGAAATTTGGATATCTATCTCTGAAATTTCGAAGGGTAGAAAAGCAGGAGGAGACCAGGGAGGATCACTTGTTTGGATTGAAATCTGGAATTCATCTTATATAATCTTAGACTTGTTGCAGCCCTATATTGACAGACTTGTGGGGTTAAAATCTACAAGGGAATTGGAGTTACAATTTCTTGAAGCTCAGATTGTTGAGGTTTTGGTGGAACAGTCACCAAATAAGAACTTGGATTGTAGCAGAGACCAGTGCTTTGGAGGCTCGGACCTGCATTTGTAAAAAAACAATCCTCTAGAAATTTGGACCTGTTTTAGTGCAGAAATTACAGTTCTCATTTGAGGTTCTATTGACAGAGCTAGCCACCTATTTGGAGGCTCAAACTAGGACCTATACTCTCAGTTAGTTCATATCATTTGGACAGACTTATGCGACATAGTTCAACCATTTTTTGGAGAACTATACCACAGAAACTTGGATATGTCCTAGAAATTGCAGCCATATATCTAGGATTTCAGACTGTGGTAAAGATCTCAGAAAGTAGGTTCAGCACCTCAAATTAATTTTTAACTATTGTCTCGGATAAGCTCAGGACATTTATGTTTTGGACCTGCTCCTTTAGAAAAATACCTTGAATCTGTGGAAGGATTGGTGAGGAGGGTCCAACTTTGGGCAATACACTAGCTCAGTGACATATTTTGAGGAAATTTCATAATAATATTTTAGAGTTGTTTGATGAAATTTGTAAGCATCCCATTGAAATTATTTGAAGCCTTTAATAGTGAATAACTTAAGGGCCTAAATAGTGATAAGCTTGGGTTTGAATAAGTTTGAAGTATTCTTGTTGGAGCAGACTTGTTGAGAAGATTTGAGGCTTTGTTGAAGCAGTATTGAAGATTTATTGAAGTCCTCTTGAGCATCTTTGAAGACCATATAATGTACCTTGGAACACCACTAAGGCCATTGGAGAATACTTTTGAGACAATTATTAAAGACATATTGAAGAATTTTTGAATACTCCCTTGGAGAGTTTTTTGAGGAAGCCCTTGAAGAGGGTTAGAGTAGGTGTGGAACTTGGGGTACCTTGAAGGATACTAGAAGATATTTAGAAGAATTGTGTATTGACTTGACGATTTGTGTAGCATATTATTGAATAATCTTAAAGATTATATTCGGGTAGACTATTGAAGATAGTTTGGGCTTTGCACATAGCAGCAAGCATTGATTGAAGTCTTGGACACACCCTTGAGGACCATGATGCATTGGCCATCATGAGGTGGCCTTATAGATCCTTGATTGGGTATCATGAAGGACATTGAAGACACCTTCATGTGAAAAGATCAAGGTTTTCATTAACGACGTAATGTGGAGACTACAATGAAGACCAAGTGAAGATTGACAAGGCTCATTGAAGAAGACATTGGGAGCCCTGAAGTATAACCAAATATATCTTGACGAATTGAAGTAGGAGGTTGGAGCCTCATAGAGACAGGGTTGGTGCCTTGGAAGATAGCGTTGGAGCCCTAGAGGATAGGAGTTCTCAAGAGACTAGGTTGGAGCTTGTACCAGATATAGGGTTGGAGCCCTTGAGGTTGGTGCCTCAGAATTGACAAGGTCAGTGATCCAATTTTAGATTATTAAAATTGTATTGAAATTACCCAAATGACCAAGATGGTCATTTGGAATTTAGTAATTATCAATTTGTAAGTTCAAATGTTCGACATCGATCGACATCGACTTCAGTTTCTACACTTGCAAATATGTTTCAAAAGTGCCAATCAAGACATCTTCAAGTCGACCTGCAACAAAAACAAAAAGTTTGTCAAAGACTTATGTAATAAAAATTATCCTAAGTCTTAACTGTAAAGGTCGAAAATGTTTGTAGTCCATTTTGTAAACCTTTTTGGATAACAAAATATTCTAAGGTAAAAAGGACTAAGTTTAAATCTTAAGTCCTAGGTTTAAGTCCTAAGGACTAGCACTAAGACATTAGTGTCAAATGAAAACACACTTAACATGTTGTAAAGACCTAAGTCTATTCCTAGGACTAAATATCAATCAAAGTCCTATAGTTCTAGCACTAAGGTGTCAAATGAAAATACCTAGACTTAAAACTAAATGATAGCGCAAAGTTCATAAACCTTTGTAAAAAGGTTCGGAGGTTGGGTTTAATACTATGTTGTAAAAACCTTTATTCAAAGCTTCAGGTTTTTAAACATTACCATAAACCTTTGTAAACAAGGTTCAGATGTTTGGAGTGAAAACATGTGTAAAACCTTATTATAAGGTAGTGCGGTTATAAATTCTTTGTAAATGATGCGAGAGTTTTAAAAACATTATTATAAAACCCACAGTGTTAGATCGCAGCAAACCATGTCAGAGATATGTTATTCCATGTGAACAGTTGTAAACCATAGGCGTAAAATGTAACAGCACACAAAGATCACATCGGATAAACATGTGACAGAACCGCCAGTTGATAAACCGAAACCGCGTCAGAGTTTTGGATGACAGTTGTCAGAATATGACTGCCGGAGCAAAGACCATCGCGCCCGCCACTTGATCACATGTCATAGGCTTCTCCTCTGCCCAGTTAGATAACTCTGTGGCTAAAAATTTAATATATGGCTCAAACATGGGTTTTCGAAATTATTACAGTGCTAAGGTTTGGGGATTAATCCCTAGGTGTATGTGTAAGATAGGGATTCGATCCCTTATCATAAAAGATTTCTCAACCAATTCTAGAATTGGCTTCAAAGCATTCGAGATCTAGACATCTTGTCATGAGAGAGTTTATCATGAAGCATAAATAAGTTTGAAAATGGATATGTATGCTATCCAAAATCAAACAAACTTTATCATACTCCCTATGTATAACAAAACCAATGAACCATCAAATTCGATGAATCAAAATGAATCAACAATATCTCTTCGAGGATATGAAGGGATTAATTTTCCATGTTTGATGAATTCCTCTTATAAAAAGAGAAGAAAGTTCTTTGTAAAGGGGAGTATGGAGGAGAGTTTTCACTACTTCAAGAAGAAGTAGGCATTCTTAAGAAGATAGAAGATATAATTGGTGGAGAGTTTCTTGTTGTAGGTTTATTGAAGGATCAAAGACCATCCTACTTGCATAAATTCTGTATCAAAGTATGTTGATGATTGATGAGATCAACTTCGACTTTCTAAAACTATTTCAGCCACCATCCAGTCAAAGGTCCATAAAGCTTCAGTTCCTCAGTTTGTTTTAGCGTGCAAATCATCCACATCATTTCTTAATTGTTGAAAGAAAAGAGTTTGTATTAGTTAGCCTATTCAAGAGATAGTCCATGTCTGCAAACATCAGTCATGCTTCTTTATTGATACTTCTTTGTAGTATTTCTCTTGGCTTAAATAATACAATGGACACACATTTCTGAGGCGGACCCAGAGACGTAGTCCAGGAGGGACGAAATCCATCACAAACTTCTTGTCTTGTGGTATTGCTTATGTGATTGATGTGAAATTATTAAATATAAAATACATAGATTATTTCATGTCTAAATAGTTAATGCATATAATAACTGTTTAGTAATACTGCCATTCACATTTACAAGGTCTACGAAAGATTTTTGGGCAATTTCCGCATTTTTAGAACCTGAGTGTTAATCTCTATAAAGTTCTATAGACAGAGTCTGTAGAGGGCCAGGTAGCCTCTGGATCTCATCCTTTATTTAAAGGTGACATATCCAGTAAATGCCCCTACAGTCTATCTCTGTATTAGAACTAAGTAACTCAGTTCATTTTTAGATCAAGTGGTATCAGAGCAGCTAGTTCTTTGTAGGTACAAGATGGGAAAGAACACTTGACAGCTGTCAAAGCTAAGGGAACTCGAACAGTTCAATCTTCAATGTCGGCAAGAGAATTTTGCATTGCGAAGAATGGTGGAAGCGCTTGAAAGTGACAAACAAAGTTTGCAATCAAAATTAGAAGAATTGA
This sequence comes from Pinus albicaulis, assembly GCA_034641835.2. Taxonomy (NCBI): domain Eukaryota; kingdom Viridiplantae; phylum Streptophyta; class Pinopsida; order Pinales; family Pinaceae; genus Pinus; species Pinus albicaulis. The sequence goes on along the minus strand of CM076583.1, from coordinate 159,471,577 downwards.
AGAGAAATAAAAGAGGAAGCAGTCCTCTTATGAAAGATGTAGCTTTCAATAGCAAAAAGCCTACACTTTCTCCTCAAAGTAGTTCTTCTCTTTCTTCCTCACCGAATTCAGCAAGGGAGGCCATAGGCTCCTTTTCTAAATCTCAAGAAGAAGATGATGTTGATTCACTGATATCACCGGAAAGTGATTTAGAATCTGAAGAAGTTTCTAGTTAGAAACCAAGTGTGGTTCCTGAAAGAAAAGGCTTATCCATGATGAAAGCCATGGGATACCAAGAAGGCAAAGGCTTGGGAAGAAATGAACAAGGGAGACTTCTACCTATCATGGTACAAGAGAGACCTAAGAATTTGGGTCTAGGATTTGATTTAATAAAATGTGACTATTGCGGGAAGCTTGGTCACATCGCTGACTGATGTTGGTCAAAACATCCAGAACTTTTACTAGAGAAGCTCTAGGATAGAAAATGTAAGAAACCTAAATCCTCTAACAGTAATGATTCTGATAGTGATTTATTTTACCAAAATTGGGAAATTGAAAGAGTCAAGAGGATCTATCCATGTATGTTTTCTAAGATTCCTTGGCATTGTGTGGAACAATGTTGGAAGAAAAAGGCTTACGACAAACAAATTGGAGCAACAAAAATTCAGCCTTCAGAGAATGATAAGGCACTACAGGTAAAGAAATGTGCAGAATCAATTTCGTTTCAATCAGCAAGCATCTCTGGAAACTCATCAAGTACGAGAAAGAAAGTTTGTCAAAACTACAAACTGTCAGGGCATGTCAAAGAAAATTGTCCAATACTTCCAAGTGAAACAGTATCGACACTAGCAGCCCAGGAAGAATCCAAGTCACCTACTAGAGAACAATCCAATGTTGAATGGAATTGGGCAGATTTAATGCCTTATGCTTGAAATGTTTTCTTGTAAAGATTATCTAGATCTAGAAAAATTGTAACTAGATTCTAGAGTTGAATTTGTTTTCAAATGCATTGTAATAAAAATTTTGGAGAACCAAAAGTTCTTTTAATTGGGAGGTGTGATCCAATTTCAGATTATTAAAATTTTATCGAAATTACCCAAATGACCAAGATGGTCATTTGGAATTTAGTAATTATCGATAATGTAATAATTCTGGTTTTGGCCAAGAGGGTCATCAATTTGTAAGTTCAAATGTTCGACATCGATCGACATCAAATTGGGTTTCTACACCTGCAAATATGTTTCCAAAGCACCAATCAAGACATCTTCAAGTCGACCTGCAACAAAAAAAAACAATTTTATCAAAGACTTATGTAATAAAACTTATCCTAAGACTTAACTGTAAAGGTCGAAAAATGTTTGTAGTCCTCTTTGTAAACCTTATTGGATAACAAAAGATCCTAAGGTAAAAAGGACTAAGTTTAAATCTTAAGTCCTAGGTTTAAGTCCTAAGGACTAGCGCTAAGACATTAGTGTCAAATGAAAACACACTTAACATGTTGTAAAGACCTAAGTCTATTCCTAGGACTAGATATCAATCAAAGTCCTAAAGTTCTAGCACTAAGGTGTCAAATGAAAATACCTAGACTTAAAACTAAATGATAGCACAAAGTTCATAAACCTTTGTAAAAAGGTTCAGAGGTTAGGTTTAATACTATGTTGTAAAAACCTTTATTCAAAGGTTCAGGTTTTTAAACATTACCATAAAATTTTGTAAACAAGGTTCAGATGTTTTGAGTGAAAACATGTGTAAGACCTTATTATAAGGTAGCGCAGTTATAAAGTCTTTGTAAATGATGCGGGAGTTTTAAAAACATTATTAAAAAACCCACAGAGTTAGACAGCAGAAAACCATGTCAGAGATATGTTATTCCATGTGAACAGTTGTAAACCACAAGTGGAAAATGTAACAACGCACAAAGATCACGTCGGATAAACATGTGACAGAACCGCCAGTTGATAAATCAAAACCGCGTCAGAGTTTTGGATGACAGTTTTCAAAATATGAACGTCAGAGCAAAGACCATCGTGCCTGCCGCCTGATCACATGCCACGGGCTTCTCCTCCGCCCGGTTAGATAACTCTGCGGCTGAAAATTTAATATATGGTTCAAATATGGGTTTTTGAAATTATTACAGTGCTAAGGTGTGGGGATTAATCCCTAGGTGTATGTGTAAGATAGGGATTCGATCCCTTATCATAAATGATTTCTCAACCAATTCCAGAGTTGGCTTCAAAGAATTCAAGATCCAACCATATTGTCATGAGAGAGTTTATCATGAAGCCAAAATAAGTTTGAAAATGGATATGTATGTTATCCAAATTAAAACAAACTTTATCATACTCCCTATGTATAACAAAACTAATGAACCATCAAATTCGATGAATCAAAATGAATCAGCAATATCTCTTCGAGGATATGAAGGGATTAATTTTCCAATTTTGATGAATTCTTCTTATAAAAAGAGAAGAAATTTCGTTGTAAAGGGGAGTATGGATGAGATTTTTCACTACTTCAAGAAGAAGTATGCATTCTTAAGAAGATAGAAGATATAATTGGCGGAGAGTTTCTTGTTTCAGGTTTATTGAAGGAGCAAAGACCATCCTACTTGCATAAAGTCAATATCAAAGTACGTTGATGATTGACGAGATCAACTTTGACTTTCTAAAACTCTTTCAGCCACCATCCAGTCAAAGGTCCATAAAGCTTCAGTTCCTCAGTTTGTTTTAGTGTGCAAATCATCCACGTCTTTTCTTAATTGTTGAAAGAAAAGAGTTTGTATTACTTAGCCTATTCAAGAGATAGTCCATGTATGCAAACATCAGTTGTGCTTCTTTACTGATACCTCTTTGTGTTATTTCTCTTGGCTTAAAGAATACAATGGATGCACATTTCTGAGGCAGACTCGGAGATGTAGTCCAGGAGGGACGAACTTCGTCACAAACTTCTTGTCTTGTGGTATTGCTTATGTGATTGATGTGAAATTATTAAATCTAAACATACATAGATTATTTCATGTCTAAACAGTTAATGCATATAATAACTTTTCAGTAATACCACCATTCACATTTTGTACAAGGACTAGGAAAGATTTATGGGCAATTTCCGCATTTTAAGAACCTGAGTGTTAATCTCTATAAATTTCTATAGACAGAGTCTGTAGAGGGCCTGGTAGGCTCTAGATCTCATCTTTTCTTTAAAGGTGACATATCCAGTAAATTCCCCTACAGTATATCTCTATATTAGAACTAAGTAACTCAGTTCATTTTCAGATCAGTTGGAGCCTTGGAAGTCTGAGTCGGTGCTTGGAAAATACAGGTTGGAGCTTGGGAGATTGAAGATTAGTGTCTTCATCTAGGGTTAGATCCCTACTTATATTGTACTTGATTTATTGTAAAGAATAAATTAATAAAATAATATATTCTTATTGTTCATTTTGAGTTCTAAATATAAGTGATCTAACTGGTAAAAATAACAATTGAAAAGAAATTTTGATTCACCCCCCTCTCAGTATTTCCAACAGTATGGTATCAATGGTTTTTTTCTCATAAACCACCTATCAATTGGTCAATTTTCACAAAGGAAATGATAGAACATGATGAGGATACAAAGGTAAATGCCTTCTTTAGCCAATTGATAACTATCAAACAAAAGGGTTCAATGGAGGAGCACATTGAGGACTTCCAAAAATTGAATATCAGGGTAATTGATATTCCAGAGGAGCATAGGATTGATTTCTTCATAGCGACTTTAAAGGATAACATCCAACATGATGTTCACCTTTTGAACCCTAATTATGATTGGAGAAGGCATTGAGGGTGGAAAGAAAATATTAAATATAAATTATGGAAACAAGGAATTCTACCACTCACAACTATAAATATGGAATTTTTGATGCTCCTAGCCTTCCACAACCTACAAGTTTGAAACCACAAAGATTGGAGGAAAAAAGAGAAAAAGGGATTTGTTATAGTTATGATAGAAAATACACTAAAGGTCATAAGTGCAATGAGAAGAAATTATTTTATAATGCACAATTTATGTCCATATGCTCTATCTCCTACCCTCTCAGATAATTTTTTTTATTTACGGAATAAATGCACTGGAAATATTGGAACCACTTTTCATCCTAGTGACCCAGTTATAACACGAGCCAATAGCCTACTAGTTAGGTTTGACCACCTCAACTCTTAACCAGAGTTAGAATAGGGACTCTTCTAGAGTCTTCTTCATCATAATCACGTGGTTATCCCCTTTTCCATGAATAATGGGGGTCACGTAGCATCCTCTCAAATTATGGTGATGAAAATAAGAAGATCAACTTCTGAGAGGCGTACATTTTGCATACAAACTCTGATTGACACAATGATCACGTCATTTTAAATGTATCTATGTAGAATATTAAAAATGGGTGCATGAAATAGAAGAAAAATTTTACCCCCCAAAAACATTGTTTGAAGCCTCAAAATGCTCTCAGAGGGTTTCATACCCTAATTTTCCAAAATCAATTTTGTTGATAAAAATGGCCTTATGAGTTGATTCCTCCACTTTTCCCACACTAAAAGCATCAATATCGACAAAAGAATATATAATGATTGAATCATATATCACACCTCCCCATTTTGGGAGGATTTTAATCCCCAAAAGCTTCTATTGAATGACGTGAGGAAATTTTTCCTCCACCTTTTCTTAGGTGTACCATTTAGATTTGCCTAGAACTTGTCCTTTCAACCCAATCTACAAAAGGTCATGACACCCTTGTCTCGTAGTTCTAGACCCCTTTTCCAAAATTTTATATTTTTTCAACTCTACCTGAGCATCTGGTGCCAAATCCTCTAGAAGGTAAGACCTACTCATATTATTGATCTAGTAAGGAACACTCATAGAGTTTCATATTATCTACATTCACAATTGATTAAATGCAAATGTATGGTGTAGATTGATTCAATAGGAATTATCACCCTCCTTTTCTAGTGTCTCAAAGGGACCATACCACAGAGCCTTGATTTTATTACCGGGACTATGTAGCCTCACTTTGTTCAACTGTAGCCATACTTTGTCTCCCACCTTGAATGATTTTTATATTCTGTGTTGATCATGGCCAACCTTATATTTTTTTTTGACTTATTCATTTTCTCTTGTACATGTATATGGATTTGTTTAATCTTCTCTACAAAATTTTCAGCCCTCAAGGTATCCCATGTAAGATCCTCCCTCAATCCTCATTGCTACCCATATGCAATATCCAAAGGTGAAGGTGAAAAATATCCAAAAAAAAGTTTCAAATGGGGACTTACTATAGGTCTTTATAATGTAATTCAAATGTACTATTGATGTATTATTATATTCGTTATTATTTATTTCTATTCAAAGCATCTTCTTCATGATTATGAGGTTTATTGATTCAAAGAAATGTAATTGATTCAAAGTCCCATTTGGACTTGTTGTAAGAAAAGGAAAAAATATTTATCTTGAGTCAAAGAGTCAAAATGTCATACAGGGACCAAGTAATCCCTCCCTAAATAATTCAGCCTAAAAAGGAAGTTACTTGACCTCGTTGACATGTATAAATACAAGGAAGTATGATCTCATTCATTCATCTGTCCATCATATCAATTTATGTGCAAGAAGAAGAAGGAAAACCAATGGAAGTCGAAGGAAAAAGAGTCAAGTCAAAGGAGGGAAATATCTTGTTTTTTTCCCTAGTGTTGTTCACACTTGCAAGGAATTATGAGGAAAATTCTATACTATTGCAAGCCTAAAATTTCATGGGCCGAAATTTCTAGAAATGACCATATTTCAAAGATTTAACTAGCGTTCACTTTTGTTGACTTTGACTTGTTGAGGAGACTTAAAGGAGGGCTAGCTTGGGATATTTGTGGTAGTCTTGGTTTTTTTCTTGGGTCTTGGATATCTCACTTTGATCTAATTCTATAAGAATGGGATTTTATTGTATTTTTCCCCATTGTGGGGTTTTTCCCTAGCTTGGAGCATAATTTCTTATGTTCTTTGTCTCTTTGTGATCTTAGTGTTTCGTACATTTCTGGTAATTGATTGATGTAGAGAATATAAAATTAAGTAAGCCAATGAGCATGCACAAGTAATTCTCAAGTTAAGAGAAATAAACCCTAATATACTAGCATCTTGATTTATCAACATGGTATTAGAGCTAAGGTAAAAGGAAGGAAAAATCAAGATCACATCTTGTTGAAGATATACTAGCAAAAATTATATATATCTCTATCAAAAACTAAAGAATACTTGAAGATAGGAGCACTATTAAGTAAAACCCTAAGTAAGGCTAGAAAGTCAGAGAAAAATTCCTTTATGCAATGAATGGGGATCAAATATCTAAGGATTGAACTAAGACTACAAGGAGAATAATAGGGTGAAAATAAAAGGCATGGTTTGTGGTATTTTATTCGGCACAAGGGTGTACCAAATACACTTCTCTAGCAAGCTAGTTGTTACCTACACAAGATCATAGGGAAAAATGGTTGTAAATTTTTAGTGGAATAGATTTAACATAATGTAAAATTAGTTTGAGGGAAAAGAAAGCATACAACATTAAGCACAAAACAAAAACAAAAGATGCACAATAAAAAAGCTCAATGGAGAAAACAAAACAAACTTATAAAACAGATGGATATTTCTCCCTTTATTAGGTGTTGGTGGTGAAAAAAGATACAATGATAAACACTTGAAGAGGGTCCTTTGAGCTATGGAGCTAAAATACCCAAAACAAGGAGGTCTCCATCCCTCGAGTACCTGAAAGCATCTCCTCCCTCTCTCAAAGGATGGTAGATCAAGACCAAATGGTGAACCTCTCTCTCTTGGACTAAGATTTTGGGTCGCCAACATATGAGCCATTCCATTCCCTCTGTTGTTGGACTATGCTAGCTAGTTTTCTATGAAGCAATTTGGCTAGCATAACAATATGTGTCAATTTATTCTTCCAAAGCCCGGTTTATATAGAAATTTTTTGAATTCTCCTCCCTCTCTTGGCCCAAGATTGATAGTGACACAAGGGTGGAGGAGATCTTCCTTTGTGGGCTGCAGTAATCCTCAAGGTGGCTCAAATTCAGTTGTCCTTGATAGTACTAGGTGGAGAATCATCCTAACCAAGTGTGCCAAGCGGTCCCAGATGGTGACATTTTTCCATCTTCGGGAACATGCGGCTATCGAAGGAATAGCTGCGTTGTGCACAAAATTCCTGATGTCCATTAATTTCCACCTGAACCTTAGGAAAATTAAATTTTTGGTCTTTCCTAATGTATTTATTCTCTGAAAATCTTTGTTTGTACCTTCTAATTGACATTTTTAATGTCTTTTTCCTGTGAGATATTATGGTGTTAATATTTCCCCCCTAATTTATGAGTTCTAAGAAGAATTGTATAGCCGAAATACATAATGGTTTATTTTATATGTGATCCTTTTGAGAGAGAGAGAGAGAGAGAGAGAGAGAGAGAGAGAGAGTAACTTGCTTTGGAATTGAGTTGGGAGAACCCTTGTATTAAATAAAAAAGACAACATGCTCTATAGGAAACCTGCAAAAAATATAATAAGAAATATTTTTACAAGGTGGAAATGTCCCATGCTTATGTTTTTTGACTTAGTTAATCTAATCTGACAAATATTGGTTCGGTCATGTCACATTTGTGGTAGATGACCTGTTGCTGGTTGATGACGACGATTGTTGATGCCCACGAGAGCATTTTTTATTTGAAAAAAAAGGGTTGAATGTGGTACACACATGCATGGGACGTTTGGATAAAGTGCTCAATGGATTCATGGGTATCTGAATGTTGGGGACCTTCCGGTGTAAGCATTGCTGAAAGAGATGCCTACTGATATACGGGTCTATGAATTCTAACAGAGTGCAACAGCTATGAAGTATGATACCATATTTGAAATGAAAAATTATTTCGATGTTGAATGAGGATAAATGACATCAATGGGCAATGATGATTCCCATTGTGCCATCCGAGGATGTCTCTATTGAGGTGAGGAGTCATCCAAGGTACTACCTCCTTCCTAGAAAGTGGTTGTTGAAGTCGATAAGAAGGAAGCATCAATCAATCAAAACAAGTATTGGTAAAAGGGACCAAGGTTTCTAATGTAGCAAGGCATAATGTGATGGGTTAACTAGGCATGATGACAAGAAATGGATATAACTAATGATGACAGTTAAGTGGCCCAAGGTTGGAGTTGTAAATGTGAGTTGCAACAGTCATAACAATTTCTGATGGGGAAATCCTTGGGGTCGATAGGACATCTTGAGTGGGAGTATGTTTTCTATTATTTTCATAGTTGGGTTTGGTAAAGAATGCACATCTCTGACCAAGGGTGATTACGGTATTCTGCTAGGTAAGAAATTTAAATGGATGGGTTGGAGTCTTCTCCTAAAAAATATATTTGTACACTTTCAAAAAGAATACGAAATTGGTTTGGATCTACAAGCACGAAGACAGGTGCCCCATAAACATGAATAATCATGCAATATGATGTGAGCAGCGTGTTTTGTTGAGGGTGGGGGGCCCAATGGTTGGTATTGGTGTGAAGGTGATGAGGCAGATGAATTTTTGCAGATGGTCTATGCTTATGGGGGTGTGATAGGCCAAATGTGAAATGCAGTGACATGTTTTTGTTTATCTGCTTGTAGAGAATGGCTGCCCAGGAAAGGGGTTTTAACATGTAATGGTTAAAAATTGAATTTATGTTTGATGATGGATGTATGAACATGAAGTGGTTCCTGGGCTGGAGTTTATGGCCATGGCTCCAAATTTTGGAGTATGGTCTACATGAGTGATGGATGCCACAGAAGGTGAGGCTCTATCGACCTGCAAGGGTATTTATCATGTGAAATATGGGGTGATTATAAACATGGTAAGGAGAATGAAACCTATGGTTTGAATTTTTTGAATAAATGATGTCAAGATATGCAAATATTTCTAGGGAATCCTATCATGCGATGGGGAGAATGATACCTTCCCTTGTACTTTTTTTGTCTGGGACATATGGTGATTTACCATGCCTACAATACTTGCAGCCAATGCCCCAAGTAAGATAATATTTTTTATACAAATATATTTGAAATAAATTGAATTTAAATCAATAAGAGAGGGTGTACCTAAACTTTAATATGGAGGGGGTGGGTGTTGGGCCCAAAAATTATTTTGTGTGAAATATGGACTTATGAGGTCCAAATTGAATATGATGAAGCATTAATAAATGTGCTTCTTACGGTTCTATGATTCGATACTCTGAGCTCCAATTATGGACTTTTAAAAATGGTGAAAAGGGTGATATATAGGCTAATATGGCCCAGTTTTAGGTCATTTGTGTTTTCTAAGAATTTGAGGTCAGAGCCATTTTCTGGAGCTTTTCTTACTGTTGTGGTCAACCTAAGTACCAGGGATTCATGTAGACAATGTTAGGTAGGAGCTGAAACCTCATGCAATTCATTTTTACCAATTTCATGTTTGGGTGGGCCATACAAGTAGGGACTTGTATGAACTTTTTGTATTTTTTGGGTAGGTCTATGTGAGAAAATGAAGATTTCACACGTGGTCTTTGCGCAAATTTTTATATTTGCATGGGGACCTTACAGATTTATAATTTTTAGTGCACTGCACCATGCGCTTATCTTGGATTATGCATGGGGACAATGCACACATGTTGCATGGGTGCCAGAACACATTGGATTTGATGGATTTTCTTATAAAAACTAACTTGTTTGATGTTTCCTTGGTGGAAGAATGTTGTCGAGAGAGTGAGATTGGCATTACCTACGTACTTCTATGGCATAGAGCCCGTGCACCCATGAGACATTGGCTCAATATTTTTTTCTCAAGTTTCTTGAGAGAAAAAATTTGAGATCTTGAGATGTTCTTTTGCGTTACCTAGTTCGATTTTGGGACAGACACAGATGAGTTATGGTCTTGCAACAGACTGATATGAAGATATTTCCTCAGACATATATTTACTTTGTGATAGGCCTCTTGCCTCAGGGAGAGATTCTTATGTGTCCACTCCCTCCTATGGGGGTGAACATTCATGATTGGGCTATGGAGTTTGGTCACTGTGGGCGTAACCCCATATCTCAGTGTTGTGTCTGAGTGAGCTCCATTACCATCTTGACAAAGAAAAATACTTTAGCCATAATTGTAATATTATCCGATTTGACATCACCTCACCATGTATCTAGACTGCATATTATGGTGCTGCGTTGCCTATAGTCTGGGCACTTATTTGATTAGGTTCGTTATGTTTATTGTGGTATGATGCGGCAGTTGTCCAAAGTAAAGAGGGGGCTGTGAAGACTTTTGGGTATGCGAGCATATTATGCTGCATTATGTATGAGTGGGTTGTGATGTTACGACCCTTTTTGGAGGTGCCTTTGGGTCCTCTGATGGATCCTTGAATGCGCCGATGGGCACCAGTGATGCCCTGAGCTTCTGGTGGTGAGGCTGGAATGTAGTGGGATGAGATCCTCGAGGCATGGTTTGAGTCAAACCCGTTGTTATTCCTCGATTTCCCATATGCATGATTTTATTTCCGGGGAGATCTAGACATGCACCTCCCTGCTGGTTATGCATGGGGACTGTTGTACCTTAAGAGACAATCCCTTCGTTGTGATAAGGAATCAGTGCTTAATAAATTTATATGACTATGTCACGAAAATATCTGTCTCTATTTTAATCACCTTCATGTATTTACAATTAAAATTTTAGATATCAAACACAATGAATGTCTCACAATGTTATTATTTGTTGATGTTGAATGAAATGACCAGAAGAAAATGGAAGAAGAAAGTGTGAACTGATATGTTGTCACACAGAATATATCATCTCAAACTTCTGAAGAATTTATGAAAGAAGCAATTAAAACAAAGGAGCGCCAATTAAGGATTTTAAGTCTTGATTACATAGGTAAAAAGAGACCTGCTGCTCAGTACTTTTCCTTATTCAAAGAAAGAAAACACAGAATGTGAACTTAGATACATATCAACATAAACAGATGCCAGGAACTTTCTTACTCATTCATTAATCATTAAAATCTCTGAGTACAAAAGAATAATCTGAAGGTCCAAAACTTGGAACCTTTCTTCCTCTTGAAAATCATATTAAACATAGTAAAATAAACAGTTTGGAACTTCTGAAACCAATTCTAACTACCGCAACTACTTAGGACTTCGGAGGCTATCTATTACATGCCTTGAAAATGTCTTATTACATTTACATTGTCTTTGAAAAAGTAATATAATGTAAAAATATACATCCTAATCTATAGGAAATGCTGATGATGTTGCTGCATTTCCTTGGTCACCTGATTTGTCTTTCTTTGATGCTGAAAACCCTTTTGGCAAGTCTATTGTCCAAGCTCTACACTTTTTCCATATCTCTATCTTAGTCCTGGGCGAATGTGTTAGATTTTGATACTCCAATATAAATGCAGTAATTTGATTATAAGGTGGTCCTTCTGTGAAATTATTTTTTACCAACCACAATAGCTGGAAATGTTTCTACATAAGGTTGACCATTGTTTACCCTTTAAGCACCTGAGTTTTTTCATGCCTATTATCAACTTTACTTTTTTCCATAACTAGAAAATTCTCATAATAATCCCATGGAAAAATATTTCCTTCATCTCCGCAACATGATGGCAGACCTATTCTTGTTAATTTTTCAAATAACTTATCAAACTGACATACTGCCTCTTTAATTTCCATCAGTTTCTTTTTTGTAGCTTTTCTGTGATCATTTCTAACAATCATCTTATTGATCTCCACTACATATAAGGTCCTGCCTTTAATTTCATTCTCTTCTAATTCCTGATGTGTTTTAGAATTAATAAAATCAATGAACCTTCTAGCCCAAATAGCTTTGTTAATTGCCTTTTGTTTCTCTATCATGACTGGTTCTTCACATTCCCTGATAAGACTTTTTTCCTCTGCAACTATCTTCAAACAACTCCAAATTGATTTCATTTCTGAAATGATATCATTCCAAATGATGTCTTTGGCTTGTATCAGTGAAATGTTTCCTTTCAGTCTTTCTTTAATATTTTTAATCTCAGCATTAGCATTCTGAATATCCATTTTGTACTTTTCAACTTCATTCTCTATGACGTGAATAAGCTTTGTTGTAGTTTCCAGATCTGCTTGAGCCTTTTTCCGATCTTTTTCAACCATATGTAACTCACTATTCAATTGAATAATTTGTGCTTGTGGTTCTTCTTTACCTGTAGGAAAAACAAAAGTAAAACTATGGTTATCAATATGATTTTGCAGTGATATTGCAGTTTTCTTTATTTTGGAAATTTCTTCATCTTTTTGCATTAGTTGTTGTAAAAGATTTTCCTTTTCCTTCTCCACCTCTGCAACTTCTGCAGCCATAGAATGTTCTCCTGTAGGCAATTTTAGCTTTTTCCTCAATGTGGCTATTTCTACTTCAGAACTCTACATAAATTTTTGTACAACAGTATTATCACTAGGGTCCACTCCAATATTTACAATGATTTTCTTTAACTCATCATTCTGAACTATTAAAGCTCTTGCATTAGCTTTCTCTAATTTCAATTGCTTAAGTACCTTTCCCAACATATTTTATGCCTTCATTGCCATTGCATTGGTCTTGGTCAGGTCATTCACAATCAACTGACCAATTTGCATATGCAAATTCATCTTATCCATCAGGGGAATATTCTTCACATCTACAGTCATATTTACAATATTGAAATTCTTAGAAGGACCTATTGACATGTATGTGGGATGAGACAAGGAAATTTTGAATTGATCTTTTTCAAGATCCATGACAGTCAAAAGTCTTGTTTGATTCAGAGCAACCTGATACTCAGCTTGGGCTTCCATGCTAGCCTTCATATTTTGATTCCTTTCTTCAATCTATGTAAACATCTGTTTGATGAGAGGTACTTGTTCATGAGAGATTTCATGACTCCTAGGTGAAGCAAGAACATTTTTTTCTTCTCCTAGATGTAAAGAAAAACTAGGTGGGTTAAATGTAAATTCTTCAGTAAACTTTGTCCTCTTCTCAGCTCCCTGCTCCTCATCATCTAAGTCAATCACTGTTTCTTTGCTTCTTTTGTTTGATTTTTCTGATATGATAAGGGTCTGAATGTTTGAACCTGCTAAACTTATCACACCTTTACTTGCTATCTTCTCCAAATCTGGTATGCTTTCATGAATGAAAGTTGAATACCCATTCTCAATTCTTCTGATTGAAATTACACTGTGAGGGTCATACGCCCAACTTTCCCCTAACAGCATATGCATCTCATCTAACATTTTAGTAACCTCCTGAAATTCTTGTCTCATATTGACTATGAAAGGGACTACAATCATGGGTAATTTGTACATATGCCCTTTTTTCATGGGCACAAAGTGAACCTGATCAACATTTAGGCTTTTTCGAATAAATTCCAAGGCAAATAGCCTCATAGGTACAAACGTTGGAAGTATGTAAGGCTCAACACTTGCTCCATATAGCCTAATTTCAGATTAATCCTAAAAAACAAACCAATCTCCAAATTTTCAAGTTACTCCTAGATGTAAATATTCCTGAGCTTTAGGTAAAAAACAAGGAGGAGGAACTCCATTCAAGATTTTGTAAGCAACTTCCATGAAATAACTGGCGAAATCAAACAATTTAGCTTCATTTTTCTCTCCTCTTACTACATATGTCCAGAACACTACTGATTGCCTTTTCTTGTTTACATCCATAATATTTAGATCTAAATGCATGAGCTCTTCCACATTTTGATATAAGAACAAGTAGACAATCAATGAAGGAAGTTTAAAAGTGCCTGTTAATGAAAGGCTCATTAGCTATGAATTAACTACTTCCTACCAATATGATGGAATATCTAGCACTCTTCCTGGCTTCATCATCATGGAAAACATCCCAAATACTGATTTATCCATTGTACTGTCATTATCTTTGCCCAGAATTTTCGCAATGCTTCTTAATACTGGTCACATTTCTGCATCAAAAATTTCCATAGAAAATTATTTGTTGTCCAATTGAAATTGCTTCATATTTGGCTTCAAAAATTATATGAACTAATTAAACTCTTCACCTGCAATATTATCATAATATGTTACCACAGAATCGTTCGAGAACTGAACTGATGACTCTGACTTAGGATAACAAAGGGCTTGATGGATTAGCTGGGTAGACCCTTGCAAAACATTCTCTCCCTGGAAATTCATAACAAAACATTTCCCAGGGTACATGAATGACACCAACCAATAGATAAATTCAGGAAATAGGTGGGTTTTTGGGATACATGTAGAAAGTACTCCAAACTTGACCATGGAAGTAAAAATAGGGGAGGTTTTGTCTTTCAGGATGACTTGCTGATAGAATGGAAGATGAATTATAGAACAAAGAGTATCTTCAATATCCCCCTCGGTTTCCATGAGAGGGATATGACTAGTCGAACCCGACAAAGATGAACGCTTAGCCATGAATGAAAATTACCGCAAAGAACAACTCACAGGGTGGTCAATTTTAATAGGGTGACAGGAAACTGAAATAGGATGCAGTGCAAACTAATCAGAAAATATTTGAAAAACAATGCTAATTTTGTTTAAATAGGTGGCGCAACTTCAAAATTTAATGTTGACATGACGCATGAACAAGTCGTTGATTCCCACGTGGAAGACAGCTGTGAACAACTCAATGCCCTATGTCACTGCGAGGGCTCTTGAGGTATAGGGAAAAAATTTTGTTGGTGCTCCCGTAATGAATCTCCATTGTTCATCTTTGTTGTCCTCACGGTTAACTGAGTCAGCTGCAAAGGCACTCATTTTATTATCTTGTGCGTTGATTGTGCCCTTGGGTTGGGCCTTTTGTTGAAAATTCAAACCATCAATGCTTTCTGCCCAACAAGTTGATCAATTTTTAAATATAAATGTGGAACCCACTTTCATAAATTTTAAAATATTTAAACTTTTAACTTCAATATATTAACAAAAATGTTTTTTATGCTAAAGTATAATAATTTTAATACATTAACATATTTTCAACAATTCAATTTTTTTTTTATACTTTCACAAATTGAAAATAAAAGGATATGCGAATGATCCACAACATCTGGCTCCACCTGGGGATATTGTTTTTACCATGAAACACTAAGAACCTACAGATCAATGCCTTCACTTCAGGCAACGATTCAAAAATTTCTTGATGATAAATATACAATGAGGGGAAATTGAATATATACAATGATAAACCAGTTGCTTCAGTGTTGGAAATAGTGTTTCAGATACTGCCCATTCACAGGAAGCCCTACTACTTCTCCATCCATATTTTCCAACAAAAAAGTGTTATTTTATCTAGCTTTCGTGATTTTGTAAGGTCCATACCATAAAGGATCAAACATGCCATGTTTCCCTTTCTCCTCTCTTCTGGTATCCCATCTTAGTACTAGATATCTATTTTGAAACATGATCTCCTTTGCCTTCCTGTCAAAAATAGACTTCATTTTTTCCTGATATGTGACCAAATTGTCTCTGAATTTATTTCTACTTTCACTCAATTCTATTACCTTATGCAGTCTTCTTATTAATGCATTAGGCTCCTCTTGAGCTTATTAACGAAAAGAAATGACTGGTCTTGCTAGCTGAATGGGAAACAAAGCTTGAGTGCCATATACTAATTCATACGGTGACTTACCAATGGATCTTCTAGTAGTCATTCTCACTGCCGAGAGAGCAAAAATCAGTTTTGAGTCCCAATTTTTTTGGTTTTCATTAATTGTTTTCTTCAAGATATTCGCTAATGTCTTGTTAGATGATTCTTCTAATCCATTTCCTTGTGGGTGATATGCTGTTGAATGAGACAATATCACATTATAAGTTTGACAAAAATTTATGAATCTGAGTGAGTTGAATACCTGAGCATTCTCTGTTACAATCTTCACTGGACATCCAAACCTGCTGAAAATATTCTCTTCTAAAAACTTCATTACCACCAAATCATTTTCTTTTCTAGTAGAAATTTCCTCTACCAATTTTGTAAAATAATTCATGGCAGTTAGAGTCCACTTAAACTTACCACTTGATGGTGGATTAATTTCCCCAATGAAATCCAATCCCCATTGTCTAAATGGTTCTTCAATGAAAACAGGAAGAAGAGGTAAAGGAGCTAACCTTTTCTTTTCTGCAAAAAATTGGCATTTCTGACAACTTCTAACAACTTTGTATGCATCAGCAAATAAATAAGGCCAATAGAAACCTGATTTAAGAAAATTATGAGCAGTTAATTTCTAGCTATAATGACCTCCCCACAAGAATTCATGGTATTCTGTGATAACTTCCATTATTTCTTCTTCTATCAAACATAACAGCAAGACACCAATAGGATCTTTCCAATACAATTTTGCATCAATTATAACATAAGGTTGAGCTTATTTTTGAGAGAAGGATCAAAATACTAAAGGGGGGATAGCGAACGGCTCTGCAACCTAGGGTTTCCTGACGACCTCTGTAACGACGCAATCTATTCTCCCTCTACCACTATTCTCTGTTCGCAACCCTTCTCGCAACTATTGCCCGCTGGTATTGTAAGCTCTTCCATGGCTGACCCTCAGGGGGGGCTGCCAAGCCTTCCCCTTCAGCTGAAAAAATGCATCAAGCGCAGAATCTGACAAGGATCTCTGCTCCAGAAGAAGGACACGCGGTTACTAAAGATTCACCAATGCAAGAAACGAAAAACGCCTTGACTGTTCAGTCTGATAAGAGCAGTGAAGAACAAGAGGTCAAGATTAGACAAAAGGAAGCGCCCAAGGTAACATCAACGACATGCAAACCCATAGCAGTGGAACGACCCAAGATTGAACTTCCTAGCCATAGAATCAATGGACGTATCCAGTACATGAGGGACCATGCTCTCATTGGAAATTTCATTGGATTCTAGCCAACTGAGAAAGCTCTACAAGGATGGATCTCGGAAAAATGGAAACCCAAGGGGCATGTCACCCTGCAGTTAGGTTCAAAGGGGTTTTTCACCGTGATATTCATTTTCCTCGAAGATCAGAACAGGGTCATGGATGAAGACCCTTATTTCTTCAACTCAGTCGGTCTGTATTTAAGGGAGTGGGTTGAAATATTTAACCCTAACAAGGAGGATTTTATCTAGGCACCAGTTTGGATCCAGATGTATTCTCTCCCTTTGGAATATTGGGATGAAGATTCACTGAGAGACATAGGCAAGGGGTTGGGATAATTCATCAAAATAGCTGAAGAAACAAAGCTGCGTAGATACACCTCTTATGCCCGTATTTGCGTTTTCATGTGCCTGGACAAGCCCCTTCCGGACTCAGTAAGTCTTTACCATGATGACTTTGAATGGATTCATCCCTTATATTTTAAACATGTTCCTTTTCGCTGTCGCAAATGTCATGCACTTGGTCATCTTTTTAGGGACTGCCCTCTGAATGCCCAATCCCAAACCTCTGACCCCTCAGATAAATCAGCCCAAGACGGCTTCACCAAAGTTGCTAACTAGAAAAGAGTGCATAAAAAACCCTCCTCCGGGAAAAAACCCCAGTAGAACGACGCCTCTGTTCCTTCCATAAGCGATAGCTTTGAGGTTCTAGCAAAAACCTTGGCAAACCCTATCCAGAACTCCTCGCCAATCCCACGGAAGAACCTTCCTACCTCCCCCCTTCCTCAATTGGGCTCTACTCCCATTCCCTCATCCCTGAATGATAACTCTGAAATCCCTATTCCGACTCTGAAGGATCTGGAATGGAAGCCAAATGGCATGGATGTTGATTGCATCCCAAGTCAGCCTTTGCAATCCTCATTCACTTCCACAGAAAGCAGTCAAATGCAACATATGGAGGAAGAACCAAAAAGTATAGACTTGAGAGGTCTTGACATTTTTGAACTAGAACAAGCATGCAGAAGGAAAGACTATGACCGGATTCCAGAGCATCAACTCAACACCCTGGAAGTCATCATCTCCAGGGCCTACCAGCAACAACAACTCGGCATACAACCGGGCAGTCAATGGGATGGAAGCTTCTTTGCTAAAGACTCCAAAAAATGGGGAAGAAAGACCGATCTTCAAAGAACTATCACAATAGGGAAAATCCTGGTGGACTTAGGCAGATATGCTAAGTTGACAAAGTACTACAAGCCCACCACCACTAGTGAATCATGAAGCTCACTTCATGGAATTTAAGAGGGCTCAACAGCCCCAATAAATTTAGAATGATAAAAAATATGATAAAGAAGGAGCAACCCCAAATATTATTTATGCAAGAAACAAAATGTAATAGCTACACTCTTGGTCAAATCCTCTCTAGAGCATGGCCAGGTTGTCACTCGGTCACATTGGATGCTTCAAGCGCCTCAGGAGGTCTGGAAATAGCCTGGAACGCACAAGCCATCACGCTCTTAGATTTTCATGCCTCCCATCATATCATACAGGCCACTTTCCATATCCTCGGCACTAACATTCATGGACATCTAACCAATGTCTACTTCCCTCAGGAGGCGGGCAACAAAATTTCACTTATTGACACAATAGAAAAGCTCAACCTCAACAGACTCCATCCTCTCTGGATTGTTGGAGGAGACTTCAACATGATTACCAAACTGGAGGAAAAGCAGGGCGGTCGAGCCAAGCTGGATCAAGAGAATATCCACTTCAAAGACTTCATCCAAAACAATTTGTTAATCGATATGCCATTCTGCAATGGAATGCATACCTGGAGCAATCGCAGGGCAGGATGAAAACAAATCGCTTCCAAACTAGACAGGTTCCTCATATCCAACAATGCAATACATCTTGGTGGTGATATCGCGGCCTCCATCCTTCCATTATCTGGCTCAAATCATTGGCCGATCTCACTCCTTTGGCAAAGACCAGGAAATTCTACCAGGTGCCCTTTCCGCTTTGAAGCTTTTTGGCTCACTCACCCCACTTTCAATGACCTCATCAGATCCACCTGGACTAACTCCCCTTTGCCAGAGGGATAAAAAATGTATCGGTTTCAACAGAAACTCAAATTCCTGAAAGCCCAAATCAAGCGCTGGAATCAAGAGACTTTCCAAAACATCTTCTAGGCACAGCAAGTTATCGAAAAAGAGATAAGAGAGCTCCAGCAACAGATTATCACAGAGGGCCACACACAAGGGACTTTGGAAAAGGAAAATCTCATTCATAATCAATTGGAGGAGTGCAGAAAACAAGAAGAAATTCTATGCAAGAAAAAATCCCGAATCAGATGGCTAAAAGAAAGTGAAAGGAACACCAAATTCTTCCACATAACTACAATACAGAGAAGAATGCACAATACCATCTCCTTCATACAAAATAGAGAGGGGGAGCGATTGGAAATCCATGCAAAGATCAAACAGGAGTTTATCAATCACTTCAAAGAGGTCCATCAAGAACCCCTAATAGCTAGAAGGCCTGCAATTGACAAGATCACTCAAAATGTACTGAAGATCATCACAGAAGAACACAATCAACTTCTTCTTCGACCTGTATTTCTTCAGGAGGTGGATCTGGAAATGCACCAGCTAAAGGAAGGCAAAGCCCCTGGCCTAGACGGCTTCACCACGACCTTCTTCCACTCTTTTTGGGATCTCATCAAAGAGGAGGTTTGGCAAGTGGTTGAGGAATCTCGCACTCTTCATTGGCTTCTGCCAGCTCTGAACTCAAATTTCATCGCCCTAATCCCTAAGGAAGAGAACATCAGAACTCTAGACAAATTCCGTCCCATTAATATATGCAATGTAATTTATAAAGTGATATCCAAAGTCATTGCTAATAGGCTGAAGCTGCTCTTGCCCTTGCTCATATCTCAGGAGCAGTCTAGATACGTCGAAGGATGACAGGTATTGGACGGCATCATTCTCACTCATGAAATCATACACTCTCTCAAGCATTCCAAATAGGTAGGTATGCTTCTTAATATTGACCTCTCCAAAGCCTTTGATAAATTAAGCTGGATCTATATTGGAAAAATGCTAACAGCCTTTGGTTTCTCCCCAATGTGGGTGCGGTGGATTCTGATCTTAATTTCCTCTACTTTTTTTTCGATCCTTTTAAATGGAGTGCCCTCAAGACCTTTCAGCCCCTCCAGAGGTATTCGACAAGGAGATCCTCTCTCCCCATTCCTTTTTTTTCTCATGGCGAAAGGTCTAGGTCGACATATTAAACATGCTCTCTTATCCCAGCACCTTAAGGGTCTGTCTGTTCACAACTCTCCATCTATCACTCATCAACAATTTGTCGATGACAACATGTTTTTTGGGTACCCCTCTGTTCAGGAAGCCACCACCTACAAATCCATTCTTTCTGAATTCTCAGAAGCCTCAGGAATGAGTATAAACATGGCCAAATCACAGATTTTCTTCTTTCACACCCTTCCAGTCGCTCAGCATGCCATTTCCCACATCCTAGGCTTCTCCATAGCCTCCCTTCCCTCCAAATACCTAGGTGCTCTGTTAATAGACTCTTCCATAAAGCACACCTCATGGCGTTTTCTCCTGGAGAAACTGGAATCCTGTCTCTCCCTTTGGACTCATAGAACTCTGAATTTAGCCAGCAGATCAGTGCTAATTAAAGTTTTGCTTTAGGCGATGCCTCTTTATCTTTTCTCTATCTTGGCAGCGCCTAAGTGGGTCCTGGAAAAATTAAAAGCTCTTCAACATAATTTTCTTTGGGGGAAAATAGGCACACATAACAAATGGGCATTGGCTAAATGATCGATAGCATGCTAGCCAAAGGAAAATGGGGGCATAGGTCTGAGATATCCTCAGCATAACAATGCAATAATGGGTGCTAAAATATGGTGGCAATGGCTCTCTTCTCCCAACAAGCCATGGGAAACTCTCTGTACTGCCAAGTACGCTAACCACAGACCAACGGAAGAGCTCATCAAATTCACTCCCACTGAAAAGGGATCACTAATCTGGAATGATGCCAGACAACATTATTATCTCATCCAACAACACAGCTTCTGGGAAATACGGAATGGCAGCACTGCTAGGTTCTGGATGGACACCTGGCAACAACTACCAAAGCTCAATAGAATCTACAGTCAGCCTCCTAGCCAAGAGTGGGAGGAGCAACAATAGGAACCAGTATAGAAACAATGGATTCCGGAGCCAGCACAGGGTTACAGGCAATGGAAACAGATCGATAGACTGATCAGGAATGCAGACAATCAGGCTAAGGAGGTCTTGGGGCATGAACTCCATAATCGGCATATAATAATTTCCTAAGGCAGGGATATCATAAGATGGGGGTACACACCAAAAAGGACTTTCTCCACCAAAGAGGCTTACAAAATAATATGCAACGATCCAAGGCCCCTGGATCCAATTTGGAGAAAATTTTGGTCATCGGGTACCTGGCCCAAAGTCTCTTTTTTCCTCTGCCTTATGGGGCACCAGAAAATCCTCACACGGGACAATATTTGGAAACGAAACTTTCATGGGCCATCCATTTGTCCCAACTAAAACTCTCAGGAGGAAACTCTCCAACACCTCATGAATTCTTGCCCTCTTGCCATCCAGCTATGGGAGAATGCCATTTTCCGTTGTCAAAAGAACTGCAGCGGGTCCAATGATATCATCAAATCCATTCGACATTGGCATCAGAACCCTTATCAAAGCGAACTTCTCAACCAACTATGGAGACTGATTCCTGGTCTTCTCCTTTGGAAAATCTGGAAAGAAAGGAACAGGCACATATTCAAAGATCAAAGCACTCCTGTAGATATCATTTGGGGAAACTATTGTCTTAATCTCAAAGAGACCTTGGATCTTCAAACCTGGCATCCGAAATATTACCCCACTCTTGCAAATGAGAAATACATATGGGAGAATTGGAACATAGAACTTCCTCAAATATCGCACAATAAAAAAACCCCCCCAAGGCCATAACACTAGCAAGCTCTCTTGGATTCCCCCTCCTCAATTCTCTTTTAAACTCAATTTTGATGGAGCTTCAAAGGGCAATCCTAGAAATGCTAGTTTTGGAGGCATATTCAGAAATCATGAGGGGGTGCCTCTGCTATTATTCTATGGTAACATTGGATGGGATACAAACAATTCCATCGAATTGGAGGGTCTCTGGCAAGGTCTTCTCCTTTCCCAGCAATATGGTTTCCATCCTCTGGAAGTATAAGGTTACTCTTGAATCCTCATCAGCATGGCCAATCAACTCCTCAATGGGACTCGAGTGCACAAAATTGCAAACAGTTGGAGACTCGAAGCTAGATTGGAAGCAATTGAACATTGGCTCTATACCAATTGAGCCATCATATTCCAACATGTTAAATACGAGGGAAACAAGGTCACTAACCTTTTAGCCAATGTAGGGGTGGATAATGGACAAAATCTTCTCACAGGAGACATTGACATAATTCAGAACCATGCTAAAAAATAAGAGTGCAAAACACTTATCCAAAGGGATGCTACTCTCTCGGATGCGGGTGTACAAACAGATGATTAACACGATGGGACAGAGGTGTGGCGAGGTAATCCGACACCTTCCCATCCAGGACATGGCATTTAATCGACCTCTGTGTGATGAATTGTTGAATTTACACTTCACAGATATCAAAGCCATGGCTGTAGAGGATTCCAGACTTCACTTCATGCCCACCGCACTGGCTCCTGCCCTCGCATGCTCCTGCTCGGCTCGCATCAATGCTTCAGTTATGATGGGTGATTTACATTGCATGAGAGGGAAGGTTAAAGGGCGGGATGGCGATGAACCCTCGGTGGTTTTGTTTCAAATGCGCCGCGTCAGTTGTTACCTGGTCTTTTTTCTCACTCTGTTTTGTGTTGGTTTCACTTTTCGTTTTTATCAATGCAGGGAGGGGGATTTTCTGTTGGAGCTGCACTCTGGTCTGATAGTGGCTCAGCCTCCACAGAACCCTTGGATCTTTAATCGGGTCACAGTTCTCTACAAGAAGTTTTATTCCTCGGCTAAAGTTGCTGATTGGTCTCATTTGATCCCCCCAATGCCTCAGCTGCGCCACAAAATGTATAGCCACAGAGGCGGCACTTGGGGTCGTCCCTCAAGCGAGAAGTCTAGCCCCTCTTCGGTTACGCCTTCTCACGCCAGTGGCATGGGTACAGGCCATTACCCCCAAACTCGCAGTGGGAGAGGGCCTCTCCCTGACAATCGCCATTGTTGGAGCTCCCCTGCTCCTCGACCTCCTGTCACCTCGTCTCCCACTACTGGCTCTGCGCGCTTCATTTTCAACAGTTCCCTGACTCGCCCTAGGATTAATGCTCTCTTTACGGTGGTCTTCCATGAGGAAGGCCAGCTGGGGGAGTCGAGTTTGCATTCTGCAAGTCTTGGGGCGGAATTTGCCCAGAACACGAATATCCAGATGGGAGGTGGCACTGCGTCGATGTAGACTCTGGTGGTTCCTGCTAGCAATGTCCCTGATGAGGTTATGGTCCCATCTGATCCTGTTCCCTCTACTTTTGAAGAGGCTCTTGCCAGAGATATGCTCGCCTTAGGTTGGCGTCGGATTGTTGAGGAACCTCCAGAAGACTAGCTAGCTTACTGTAAGGTTTTTTTCTTTCCCGGTGGCCCATAGTATTGGGTTTATTCTAGTGCATACGGTTATGGGGTTTTTTGGCTTATTTTTGTACATTTTTGGTTCCAAGAAAACTCAGGAAGATCACAACTACTTGCTCCCCTGCGTGGGTTATGGAAATCTTTTCAGACTGGTTTCCCTGTTAATGGGCAGTCTCCATATCTGTTTTTTCATGAAAATTCTACCTCCAAGGCAGTAGATTTTGACTGCAGTCACGATGTAACCTTATCCCTTTGTTAATAGATAAATTTTACTTAGAAAAAGAAAAACATAAGGTTGAGCTTTAAGTTTTAGAGCTTTGTACTTAGCTCTATTCATTGAGCGAGGACAAGAAAGGAAACACAAATAGTGGATAATGTCTTTATACCAGTTTGAGAAAAGAAATCTGTATTTGATTGCTGACTTTCACTTAACTTGATCATTTTCCTTAGCCACTTCATCTAGAGGTGCAAGCAAGTTAATTCCAAAAGATTGGAAATTAGATTCTGTCAACAATTTAGCTAGTCCCTGTCCTTTGACTAACTTAGTAGGCTTAATGTCCAAATCATATTCTTGGATTTTGGCAATCCATTTGCCTCTTTTCCCCTCCACATCACTTTGTACTAGTACATCTTTCACAGCAGAATTAGGCACATATGATACTATTTGAGAATGAAGTGCATAAGTCCTGAAAGATTTTAATGATTTAAATAAAGCATATACCTGCTTCTCTAGAATATTATACTTGAGCTTTGAATCTCTGAGGACTTTACTAGAAAAGGCTACAGGTTTCTCACTTCCTTCTTCATTTTTATGTAATAACACAGCAACAATAGTAGATGACGATGCAAATGAGAATATTTGGAAAGGCTTCAAGTAATCTGGACTAATCAAAACTAGAGCTTCTTGGAGAGCTTCTTTAATTATGCCAAAGGATTCTCTTGCATCCTTGTCCCATTTCAATTCAACAATTTTTTTCAACATATCTATTATTCTCCTACAATCTCCTCATAATTTGGAACAAATCTTCTTAGAAAATTAATTTTCCCTATAAACCTTTGGGTATCCTTTTTACTTCTAGGAAGTGGAATTGTTTGTATAGCCTCAACCCTTGCTAGATCAATTTTCACACCTTGATTTGAAACTATATGACCCAGCAACTTTCCTTCCTCTAGAGAAAAAAGGGTTTTCTTAGGATTCAATGATAACCCAATATTTCTGCACTTCAAGAAAGCTTTCTGCAGGTGCTCTAAGTGCTCATCGTCAGAACCTGAAAAAATAGTAGCATCGTCAAGATAAATGACTAAAAATTTGTCACCCACAAAAGAAATATCCATTGCCCTTTGGAAAGTAGCTCCTACATTCATGAGGCCGAATGGCATCTTGGCATACATGAAAGTTCCCCAAGGTGTGGTGAAAGCAGTTTTCTTTTGATCTTCCTTCTCCACAGCTACCTGATTATATTCAAAAAAACCATCAACCATGGACAACCTGTAAGCTCCAGTCATTTTTTGCAGAACAAAATCCATCTTCGGAAAAGGATAATTATCTTTCAGGGAAGCTCTGTTCAAATTTCTGAAATCCACACATAACCTTATCTCTCCATTTTTCTTCTTGACTGGTACCAAATTAGAAACCCAATCTAAATATCTGAGTGGAACTATGATTTTTTCATTCAAAAGTTTCTTTACTTCTTTTTCAATTTGGGCAAGTAATAGTGGGTTAATTTGTCTGGGCTTCTATCTGTGTGGCTTAACTCCATCTTTCAGTGGTATTTTGTGTTGAATAATATCTAGATCATAAGTCTTTAAATCTTCATATGACCATGTAAACACATCTATGAATTGTTTGAAAATATCTACATATCTTTCTTTATATTCCATAGGAACTCCTTTAAACAACTTGTGTAATGTTCCTTTTTCAGAAACATTGTCAAATGACAAGGCAAATCTATTCCAGAGATATAATGTAGGGGAATTTACTGGATTTTTCACCTTTGAAAAAAGGATGAGCTCTAGAGGCTACCTGGCCCACTAGAAAAAACTGTCTATAGAGTGATTGTCAATGGAAAATATCCCCACTAGGGAAATACAACAATATTGGGAATCTCTTAAGATAACCCCAACATTGCAGCTACAAAAATAACAAATACATGAAATGGAAATAACAGTGAATCATATACACATGAAATGCCAGAGAATACAATGGCCATCATATTAAGACATAGCAGCATAAAATATACATCATCTTGATCAAATGATCACTCAAGAAAGGTACAACAAGCCTCAAGAAAAATGTACAAGGGAGCATGAGAAATAATGCTGCATAAAGAAAGACCTAGGCCATGACTGCGCAATTATGGAGAGGAACTACTGCATAAATAATGAAAATACAATGATATGACAATGTAGGCTCAAATAAAAAATGGGGATAAATATATCAACCCCTGAAAATACATAGCATCAATCCTTTAAGAGGATTGGCTGGAATCTATGCAGAAACACTATAATACAAAAATTCTAGAGTTGTAGTAGTTGTTGTAACTCAAGAGATGGAAATGGATGGAGAAAGCTGAAATAGTTGTTGTAGATGAAGAGCCCTTCTCCAATGAAAATCTGAAGTGAAAGGCTAATCCTTTCACCCAAGACTTCCCCTCCAACATCTGCTAATCCCTCACAGCAAATATGCGCCCAGAAAATGCTATCTAAGAGAGGGATTGCGCTGCCAATGATCGGATGTGGTTGGCCTAATGTCAAAGATGGCAGGATATGCTCAAGAACCTCCTTTGTTGATCTCCCAATGTATGGAACCTCTCTCCACTAAAAAACTAGCTCCAGATGGTGTGTGGAAACCTCCCCAGCAACACTGCACAATATATGTTGCAGAAAATGCATTGATGTAGATGGCTAAAGCTATGGCCTGAATACCTGAATATTGGGAATGGATTACAATCCTTCATGAGCTACTTAAGAAGGAGAGAAAATCATAAACATGACTCCCTCATGCCCAAAGGCACTACAGCTCTGCTGAACAACAAGAGGCAGTAACAAGTCTTTAAGACTTGGATGTCAAATTTGAGCCTTCCCTCCATGGCCCTACTTCAAATTAGGGTTTCCTTCCTCTAGAAGCTTCTCTCCTACGTTGTCCCACTTAGTGCTTTCCAACTCATGCCAACGCAGTTTGACTTGGTCAACCTTGGCCAAACCTTTATGAAAAAACCTCCTTTCACACATGGAGGTGTGAAATCCAGCTCCAACATGATACTCTTTCATACTTAGAGGATTTTTATTCTCTAATCATGCAAATAATGGGTCCCCTACCCATTTTATTCATCTCCTTAATAAAAATTAATGTTCCATAAAATTTGGAACATTACATTCCTCCCCTCTCAAAATATTGCTTTCCCTCAAGCAATTGCAAGGATGAATTGAGTTTCTTTCTGCCCTTCCTCTTGTAGCATCCTTATGTGATGATATCCTCAAGAAAAGGATGCCATATCAGCAATCAAGTCTTCAAACTATCCCTCCAATATATGCAATCTAGCCTTTGGGTGAACATTCCCAAACAACTATCATGTAGAAGTAACTATCCATGAAGGAACAAAGAACTATCTAAGAGCCTCCTTCAGGCATGCAATCTGATATATAATGGGACTTATCATCCCCCATATGAATCTTTCATCCCCAAGCCATCAATCATAAAGATAAGTTGCCTCCCAACAAGACAACTCATGGAAATCTCCCTCCACCTTGAGCTCTGGAAATGAAGGTGGGCTGAAAATATGATCATGGAAAGCACTATAACTTGCCCCATTCTGTCCTCTCCCCCACTTATGACAAGTGTGGAGTGTATTCTGATCCTGGGCTGCAAATATATTTCCCTCAAATGGAAAAATGAAGAGTAATTCCCCAAGAATCTCCCCTCCATCAATGATAATCCAGCTGGCCCAAGACATGTCATCTATGATGAATAGGACAAGATCACCATATAATGCCCCCATGACATGTTTTCTATAGGTTATACAATGTGAATCAAGTTACAAACAATGTCTCATAGGGTTACAACGCAATCTCACCCACTGTAGCTGCAGAAAATAGCATGGCAAATACTGTACAAAAATATCACCTCTAGTACTGAACAGTAAATAGATGAGTGAACCAGCAATACAAAATCAAATAAATGCCCAAATATTAGCAATGGATGTATGTCATCATCATACTCATGGCCCTACTCAAGAGAAAGCAAATATATGGCTATGGTGGCCATGTCTCCTCTCATGTTCCCATTGGAACATGCAATGCATAAAATATGGGAGTCTTCCCTCATCAAGGACACATTTAGCCCATGTATCTCTCCTCTAATCATGTGCTTCATTGAGATAATGGAAATATCAGCCAAGGAGACCATACTTAGCAATAAAATGAGGCAATTACTGAAGGTTTCATATTGTGCAAATATGTACCAACAGTCTCCCAAGTGGTTACAACGCAGTTTCCCAAACTGTTGCTTTGAGAAATGATAGGGCAAGTTGTTTTCAGCTCATGAATAACAATGTATGTTCTTACATATAAAAATGCATGGTAAGTGGCTGAATATAAATGTTGAACATGAATGGAAGGTAACACTTTCCCAAGGCCATATAAAATATGGCTGTCTCCATCACATAGTTTGGCCCAATTTTTCTCATGGAGCAACATGAAAAATCTACCCCTTTGAAAAGCCCTGCACTGCATCATAATGATAAGAGTATGTAAATCAGCAAAGGTACCTACAAGACTCTTACCATATTCTGGAAGTTAGATGATAGATGGATCTATGCATGTGATCCTCTTCCCAAATGACAACGCTGTGAGCTCATGCAAAAAGGCTCCTGCCCATGCCAATCTTTGTTCCTTGACATGCTCCTTGTCAAGAAAAACTCTGGTGATGCTGCTACAAATATGAAGCTTCTCCCAATAGGGAAATTCCTCAAAATAAATCCCAGATAAGGAGTGATCCCCTTGCACTATGAGAGTGCCCTCTTCTACTCCTGCAACACCATCAATCATATGAGAGCAAATCTGCTTGTGCTCTCTCCCATCAATCCCAAGCAACTCTAGTGCTTGATGCCTCCTCATGCTCACATCACATGACTCATGTGATGAAGGTATCATGACTGATATATATTTCATATCATCAATATGTATCCCTTATCATTTCTGCCCAATGATGTAAACATCCTTCTATCTCTTCTCCATCATTTTGGTACTCCTCCCATGAGGGCTACCATCCTCCCAAACCAATTCTTGCTCCTTGCATTTCATGAGAGTTTGAAATGTAGCTTCTTGGAGACCTCTAAGGAAAGGCCCCTCTCCCATGACTATGTTGGATCTATGAGGATCCAAATGTGATGGAGGTCATGTCTCCTCTCCACCCATGTTCAACAGCGCTGTTGATTCCTCCAATGATGTAGCAGTTGTTTCTTCCTCCGGTTTTACAATTTGCTTCATGATTCTCCATGGAGGTGTCATGGCTTACTTCATCCTCTAACGGTCCACATCCCAACATCAAGGGCTGAATGAGACTCATTAATAGTGCATGGGGATGAGGTTTCATCTCCTCCTTGAACCCCTTGCACAGTGCAATGCAATCATGAGGCCCTAAAAGTGGCCATGTGATTTGATCCTGGGACCTCCTCATATGAAATTCCACCATCCTTAAGATTATTTGCTGAAATAGAAAGAAGAAATTTACTCATACCTTGGTGGATCTTGAGACCTTCTTGTGTGGCTATAATGGCTTTTCCTCCAATGGCTTCCTCATCCATATATGTAGAAGGCTTCTCCTCCAAAGATGTAGCAACATTGGTGCAATTATCCTCCCATGGTGGAATGGCTTTCTCTTCCTTTGTACTCCCTCCATCAAAGGTTTGGATCAACCCTTGAGAAAAGTCTCCAAAAGAACTCACCCTTGAATGGAGCAAGGGTTTGAACCACCAAACATAGGTATTATCCTCCATGTGCAGCACTGCCATCTCCACTTCTTCTTTCTCTGCCACTAGATGCAACAATAAAATTGCCTCCAGCTTCTTCTCCCAAGCAGTAGCTAAAGTAACCCAATCAAATGTAGACAATAGAATCCTATTGCCTCTAACTTCTCCTTTTCCATAGGGCCTTCTCTCCTCCATCTACTGAATATATTGCAAGAATGTTGTAGCTCTCCTGAATGTTGCAGAATGGGGTTTATAGTCACCCAGGTATTTTCTTAAGATCTGGAATCCAAGCATCTCCAATGTTGGTCTTCAAGAGAATAGGAAGTGCATGGACCTTCCTCTTCTCCCCTTTTCTTCTCCTCCTCCTTAATGAGGCTATTCTTTATTCCAAAAATAGATGAGCTCAAGCTCATCTTCTTCATTATTCTCCTTTGAAATCGAACTCACAGGCTATGCCAGTTCAATGCTCTGATACCACTATAATGTTCCTTTTTCAGAAACAGTGTCAAATGACAATGCAAATATATTCTAGAGATAGACTGCAGGGGCATTTACTGGATTTGTCACCTTTGAACAAAGGATGAGGTCCAGAGGTTGCCTGACCCACTAGAAGACTCTGTCTATAGAGTGATTTTCAATGGACAATATCCCTAATAGGGAAATACAACAAGATTGGGAATCTCTTAAGATAACCCCAACATTGCAGCTACAACAATAAAAAATACATCAAATGGAAATAAAAGTGAATCATATACACATGAAATTCTATAGAATACAATGGCCATCATATTAAGACATAGCATCATAAAATATACATCATCTTGAGGAAATGATCACTCAATAAAGGTACAACAAGCCTCAAGAAAGCTGTACAAGGGAACATGAGAAATACTACTGCATAAAGAAAGCCCTAGGCCATTACTATTCAATTATGGAGAGGAACTACTACATAAATAATGAAAATACAATGATATGACAATGTAGGCTCAAATAAAGAATGGTGAGAAATATCTCAACCCCTAAATATACATAGCATCAATCCTTTAAGAGGATTGGATGGAATCTATGCAGAAACACTATAATACAAAAATGTCGGAGTTACAGTAGCTACTACAACTCAAGAGCTGGAAATGGATGGAGAAGGCTGAAATATCTGTTGTAGATGAACAACCCTTCTCCAATGAAAATCTGAAGTGAAAGGTTTATCCTTTCACCCAAGACTTCCCCTCCAACATCTGCTAATCCCTCACGGCAAATATGCACCCAGAAAATGCTATCTAAGAGAGGGACTACACTGCCAATGATGGGATGTGGTTGGATTGATGCTAAAGATTATGGGATATGCTCAATAACCTCCTTTTCTAATATCCCAATGGATGGAACCTCTCTCTACTGAAAAACTAGCTCCGGATGGTGTGTGGAAACCTCCCCAGCAAC